>VYZS01048235.1:0-78842 GCA_013400695.1 Neodrepanis coruscans
TGCCACTGGCTTGTCCTCACCCTTTAGGGCTGGTCGCCTAGTGAGAGAGGAGGGAGGAGAGTGCAGTGCCTACCCAATGCAGGATGCAGGGATAAGCATCCTCTGCCCCCTCATTTCATGTCTGCAGCATGGAAAGAAGAGGAAGAGGCAAGTACTCACCAGTTCCTCTGGCTAAAGGCAGGAATGCTTGTCAGACTCTGGTCACTGGCTGGGTAATACTGTGCGTAGGACGGCCGGGTGTAGGGGACGGATGCTCGCTTTTCCTCCTCATAGCTCTTCTTGGCTGCTTTCTTCTCTGCCTTGGTCAGCTTGTGCTCCTTCCGGTCGATCAGCAGTGACTCATGCTGAAAAGGCTCCTGCAACCCCACAGCACCGCGGTTCTGGCACCGACACACCACAAGAGGGAACCAACAAACCCCAAATGGCTGCCACCCGCTCCCTGCAGAAGCTTGTCTCCATCCCACGCTAAGCAGCAAAGGGGAGTTCGGAGGGAGAGCTGACCATGGCAAAGCATGTGAGGGACAGTGCTGTGGATGTGACCAAGGCTCAGCTTGAAGGGTGACAGTCAGCTAAACCATTGCCTGGCCAGCCAAGGCCATCACTTACCACGAGCACAGAGCAAAACCCATGAGCCAAAGGCCAGGCCAAGAGTGCAAGCACAGAGCCTGCCCTGCTGTCACACAGCCACCAGAGCCCCACAGCACCCAGCCACAGCACTCTGTACCACCACCACACCAGAGAAATTCCTGACAACACAGGCAAGTGCTGCCTGTTTCAGCTTTGGTTTAAAAGATCTGGCAGCAAGCCAGGATATGCCACTGCCACCTTCCTGCATGGCAGCAAGATGAAGAAAGAGGTGTTTGACAACCTGTCCCCAACCTGTGCAGGACAGAGGTGACTCTAAATGCATAGGAGACATTACAGGGAAGGGCAGGGCTCTCAGGACTCTCTCTAGAGGGTTTTCTGCCTATTCCCACCAGCACACAGGTGTATCCTTTGTGCCACCATGGCTTCATCTCACTGCCAGACTCCTTCATATCTACTCCTGCCCCTGCAGTGCTGTGCCAGCAAGGAAGCAGACTGGTCTTACCTTGGTGATGAGGTGAGGATATTTGAGACAGGCTAATTGTAGAACAGACTCCTTCATCTTGCTCGGATTGAGAGACAGCTGAGCAGGGTCAGATTCCTCTTCCACAAAATGCAGCAGGTTCTCCACCTCCCGTCGGGTGAAGTTCAGCACTGGATTCAGATCATCCACCACCCGATCTGGAAAAGAGAAGGAATGGAGTGAGCACAGAAGGGAAGACGTGGGTACTGCTTGCTTGCTGCTCTTCCTACATTCCTGCCCTAAGGGAGCTCCCTCCTTGCAATTTGCACGATCCCCAGAAGTGTTCTGTAAGAGTCAGGGCAGGGAAAAAACCTATCACCCTCATTCAGAGCTGAGTCTCTTTGACCAAGTCAGGCCGGCAAGTGCTTTGTGCTCCAGACTGCACAGCAAGGTGGTGCAGGCCACTGAGCTCCTAGCATGCATAAACATGAAACTAGTTAAGGATAGTGTCCCATCTCACATGACAAGGCTGTAAACATATATGTCCTAGGACAGAACTGCAGCCACATCAGTATGGGCTTCCCACCAAAAAGGCTCAAATTAATAACCAGGTACTAATATTTAAAGAACTCTGTTGAGTTAAAAGCCCAGAAAAGCAGCCATGGCCTCTTGCTTACAAGAGTCTGAATATTTTCCTTGGACATTCCCTCCTGCACACAGGGCAAATGGGAGCAAATAGAGAAAACACCTCTGTCCAGGAGTCTCCTGGGAGCCAGGCCAGCTGCCAGGGGACTCCACCTCGACTACACAACAGCACACTGAGCCAATCATGCTGGGCTGCTGCCTCTGGAGTTGAATTTCGAGCAAAGAAGGGCACAGGCAGTAGAGTTCTCTCTAGGTCACCACAACCCTCAGCTGCATGTTCCAGCAGAGCAGCTTGACACAAGCTGGCACAAGCGAGCACAAAAGATACTTTTGGTACAAAGGCAGGTCAGAACCACAATTAATTATTCTTGGCTCCTAAGTAAGCGCTATGAATCAAAGGTGTCAATATATGTTTTAATTTATCTATTTTCCCTCTCTTGCTGCTAGAAAAATGGAAGTACAGAGCTATTTAATAACTAACACCCAGTTTAACATGAGCAATACCCAGGCATAGGGGAAAATAGGATGAGCACCCCCTCAGTCTCCAGTCTGTTACAGCAGCTGGAAGAGTAGCAGTGAAGGTAAATGGCACAGCAGTGGACTGGTAACACAGACCTGTTGCAGGATGCTGGCTCTACCACCATGAATTTCTTATAGGATCCCATGTCACTGCAACTCACAAACATCAACTATCTGGGATAGTGTCTGTTACCTCTTTATCTGGTTTTCAGTCTTAAAAAAAGAAGTTATGAAAACCACAGAAACAGGACCTACAGGAGCTAAAAGCTGAGAGTGGAATGCCATGTTCATCCACACTTACCTGACATGCCCTGCTTGGAGATCTGACGGTCATAGATCTTCTTCTCAAGGGTGTAATCAGAAACCAGTCTGTAGATGTGGCACGGCTTCTTCTGCCCATAGCGGTACACTCGGCACACGGCCTGGGCGTCGTGGCACGGGTTCCAGGAGGCATCAAACACCACCACTCTGTTTGCTCCAATGAGGTTGACACCCAAACACCCAGCACTGGCAATAAGAGGCAAATTTCAAACTGCTGCCTTGGCCACTTTTCAAAACTTCTAGCCAGGGATGACCGAGAGTCCACAAAGTGTCTATGGCAAGTTCCCTCCAGTCAAACTTTAAACCCAAGTTTGGTTTCCAGAACTGTTAATTTGTTGCAGAGGACTAAGGGTGAAATCCTATATCCCTAGGGAACTTGGAAGCAGATGGCACTATCATGCCATGGAGAGCATATTATGAAGGGAGTTAAGAACCGAAAGCCCACATCCACACTGAACAGCAGTGTGAATGCTCCACTGTGCCCTTCTGCTCCAGAAAACTTACCGTGTGGACAAGAGGAAGAGCCAAACAGAAGTGTTGCTGGGATCATTGAACTGGTTAATCAGTCGTTCCCTTTCCGAGGCAGAAGTGCTGCCATCCAGTCCTGAGATAAATTAAACACAGATTTAATAGCTCTATATGTTTGGTGGAAACAAACCCACTTTCTAAACTCTGAGCTTGGTAATTCGTTCCAAACCAATTCTGGGTGTTTCTCAAGTCATGTACTCCAGGATCCCAACTGGACCACTTTGTACCTCTAATTTGCCCAGCCAGGCAGGTGCAGTGCAGCCAGCCAGGCTGGGATTTTTTCATCTGAAAGATTAAGTAGAACATTACTCAAGCTTGTCAAGGCCAGGACTGGGAGTGCTACAACACATCTAGCCCATTACGGCTCTGCTTTAGGCAAGATGGATAGCAAGCAGGAACAACAGGAACAAAGGCCTTGTATATGTTGGAAGCCTCAGAAACCAAGGAAAAGCAAAACTGTAAAGCCTTTGGCAAACCACCAAACACTAGATCTGAGCACAGAGAGTACTGGTCTAAAGGAGCGCCAGGAGTGTCACGTCTCTATTCCATGTTGTTTCTGGTAGCTCTGCAAAAATCAGGCACACCATATCCACCACTCCTCAGTCCTGGCCTGTAAAGCAACAGACCATATCAGAAGAAGATATAAAGCTGGGAAAGAGCAGAGGAGTAATTCACAGCCCTGAGCTAGTGAAAGCATTCTGCAATGATTCTAGTTTCAGAAGCGAGATGTGGCAAATAGCCTAACAGGAAGCAAAAAGTACCTTTTGCAACTTTAAAAAACAGTAGTGAGTAAAAGAGATGTTAAAGATGTCTAACATCTTCTAAGTAAGATGTTAAAAAGAGGGTGTGGAAATTATCCAACTGACATTGTCTTCCGAAACAACTAAATTAAGAACAACCTGAAAGAGATTCATCAAGAAAATGCTTCAGAGGAGCATTTTCACATCCAAGTCTAATACAAGTGGGTGATTTTCAGGAATTAGTCCATCACAAAGGATCAAACAATGTCACACCAGAAGTGAGGAGGATTTGCTGTACTCACTGTAGTAGTTGGTATTTCGGACCCAGTTGTGAATTCCTCCATCTGAGCCTGGAGGACTCGGCATCGGTCTCTTTGCCAAAAACTCTTCAATAACAGACAAGGTGGACAAGCTCTGGCTGCAAAAACAAGATCTCTGTTCAGGAAAAAGCTCACCCAGCAGCCAAAGTGGAGCACCGGAACCTCTCCCCAACCATGACAGCACTGATGGTTGTCAAACCCTGTTAATGCAGCACACCTCTCATTAGTAAAATTGAGAGTGCCAGAAGTATAAAACCCATGGATGAAAATCAAGATCTAATACAAAAAAGAAGAAAAGGGGAACTGCCACACCGTTCACCCTGTGTAAAAACCTCTTAGCACCAGAGGGGATCCAACTACTCTGATACCTGGTGACCGTAGGATCAACTGTTGATACTTTGCTTACCTGAAGACCAAAATCTTGTCTCCAAGCTTCACGCTTTCCTCAATTAGGTGGAACAGTAACACCATCTTGGGCGAGTTCTCCAAGACTCCTGTCTGGTAATCACATAAGATGTCTTTGGCCTACAAAGAAAAGGGAGACTATTACTTACAGGTGGAGTTGCTCCTTCCCTGTTTAGTTCAACAACCCTGTCTCAAGACTGGAGAAATGAGTCATTGCATTGTATTTACATCCAGTTGGTCGATGTGACAATGTTACTTCCAACTACTGCTGCTACCTCCCATTCCAAAAGCTCCAAACAACAAACTTTCTGGATGAATGAGTGCCCTCTTAACCTCTTATGACTTTTATCTCAAAGAGTTTTCCTCCAGCCTTCTAGATTTACTACCATCTTATCTAGACCAAACTTCACCTTAACACCTCTTGTAGAATAACAAAGTCCATGGCCTTTCTGGTCAGATGAAAACAATGGTATAAGAGTGTTGCCTGCACTCCTGCCTCATGAGAGTCACATACCCCTCCCAACACCACACAGATCTGCTTATCAAGATGCTTCATGGTAAAGAAAATGTAAGAGAAACCCACAACTCAAACAGAAGAGTCTTCTCTTTGCTTTACTTCAGAAAACTGCCCTAAAAAGAGGTACAGCCTTTCAGACTCTCCAAACGAAGAGTTTTCCAGCAATGGCACTCACCCACTCATAAGTAACGACCTGATTTGCTCTCTCTTGAAAAGGGTTGAAGCCAACACTCTGGAGGAACTTGCTATTAGTAGCTTCTCCAACTGGTGATGCCAAAGCATTACTCTCTACTTTGACTTTAATTCCCTGAGACTGGCAGCGGGAATTAGTACTTGCTGCGCCAAGGTCATCCACATCCAAATCCTGCTCGTTTGCTAGATTCTCCTTCTGCAGAGCTTCATACAACACATCTGGATGGTTCCAGATCTGAAGAGATAAGGAACAAAAGTGGTTAGATCTGTGCTGGCCTGCTGCTTGCTAAAGATTGTGGTCTGAAAGCCCCCACATCTATTCAAAGCAAAGAATTAATACCTCTCCTAGGCTCTTATATCTTTAAAAGCACCAAATTCTTCCCTTGAGAATAAACCAGGAGGCCACTGTGCACCCCATACAGCACAAACACAGAGGAGACTCTTTGCACTGCAGCAGGTAAGGTGATGCAGGTGAAAGTATCAGCCCAGTACTGGTTCAGTTGATTGGCTGCAGATTTCTTGTAAAACTTCTTGCAAAGCATGAAAAACACATTTAACATCCCTGCACCCCAGTTCTGGAAGCAAAGGTAACAATACTGTTGGACCATTGCAGAGCACTCTGGGGACAGAAGTTGTCCCTGGCCAACCACAATTTCATCTCCTGTTTTATCTCCTATTTCTGTCTTCCCCTTACATATTAGAATATTTCTTTGCATCTCCTGCCAAAACCTACCTTACAACAGACACAGAAAGCTTTGAGTGGGTTCAGGCCCAGCCAGCCACTGTTGCCTGCATCTCGGAACCGGTTCATGAACTCCGTATAAAGGGCCCGCTGGATCTTTGACAGACGCACCAAAATGACATGTTCTTCCTTAGATGGGAGCTGAACCTTCAGAACATTGTGGCCTCGCCTGTGCAGGAAGTAAAACAAGAGAGATAAATACAGGGAAAGGAATTTCCCAGTATGATCTCTCTGCAGCTGCCTTCAGGTTAAGATTTTTCTTGCCCACCTGGCTGCAGGTGGGAAGACCTTTAAATTGCATGTTTCTCTAATGCATGACACTTCCAAGACACTCTCTCTACAGCTAAATATCACCTGTAAACACAATTACAGAGATCTCAAGCATTACAATCTTCTAGCACAGGTCACAGTGTTAAGAGTGTGATGAAAGTCCTATTTTCCACAGCAGCTGAAAACCAGAAATAAGACCTAAGGTGTGTTTTCAGCTCTGTCAGCGGTTAAGACACTCCATCCAAACCACTGGTCCAGCATCTCAGAAGCCTCATATGAGGAAAAAATCCTGATTTGTGACTGCAGTCACTGTCACTTGTCATAACACTTTCATGAAACACTTACAGATTCTTGGATAGAGGATGTCAAGAAGTGTATGTCCAAATTAACTATTAAGTCATCAAAATAAACCTGAGGTCACTCTGGTGCAGTTAGAGGTGTTGTTCTCTATTATCAGTCTGTGGTACCAAAGAAAACCAACTTTACTTCTAAGGTAAAGCAGAGTTGTAAGAAACAGTGTGGCCAGCAGGGCAGTAACTGTCCCCCTGGTGAGGCTGTGCCTTGAACTCTGGGTTCAGTTTTGAGCCCTTCCAGACAAGAAAGACATTGAGGGGATGAAGCATCTCCAGAGATGGGCAACAGAGCTGGGGAAGGGTCTGGAGCATAAGTCTGATGAGAACTGACTGAGGAAGTTGGGGAGGTTCAGAATGAAGAAAAGGAAGCTCAGGGTGGACTTTCTCACTTTCTACAATTCCCTAATGGGAGGGTGAAGACAGGTGGGGGTCAGTCTCTTCTCCCAGGTACCAAGGGACAGAACAAGAGGAAATGGCCTCAAGTTGTGTCAGGGAAGGTTTAGATTGGATATTATGAAAAATTTCTACCCTAAAAGGGCTGTCAAGCACTGGAACAGGCTGCCCAGGGAAGTGGTTAAATCCTGGAGGGAAGAAAAGTATGTATGTGGCACGTGGGAACATGGTTTAGCAGTAGACTAGGCAATGCTGGGGTAATGATCGGACTTGATGATCTTATGGGTCTTTGCCAACCTTTTTTTCCATGATTCAGGCAGCAAGATTTAGTTGTACTGCATAAACTGAGCAAACAAGCAGGGTGATGTGGGATGAAGGAGGTGTTTGCACGGACTACAGCACTAAGCACTGCCCGTGTACTCACCGCTGCACAAAGCCCTCCAGCAGGCTATGCAGGACGTGGCTGCGGTACCTCATCAGACGCACGTCCTGGGGGGTGCTGTCAATGCACTGCCCATTCAGGATGGGGCGCTCAAACATGTTGCTGAATTCCTGCCGTGAGCCCAGAAAGTCAGGTCGGACAAAATCCACCATGCACCAGTACTCAATGAGGTTGTTCTGCAGTGGGTATCCAGTCAGCACCACTCGCCGGCGGGAACGGATGTTCTTCAGGGCCTGGGAAGTGCTGGCGTGGCAGTTCTTGATCCGGTGTCCTTCGTCACAAATAACCACATCTGGGCCAGGGCGAGACAAAGCCTTCTCAATCCCTGAGGACAAGGAATATTAAGTGTTCATTAGAGATGAGTAAGACAAAGTTCTCGTTTTATATGGTCACGAACTTCACAAAGGAGGGGTAGTTCTGAGAGACAAAAAAAGCAGTATTCATGGGTGCAGAGAGCAAGGCTGATTCAGGAGATAAAATATGACTCAACACTAGCTCTGATTTAGCATAATGTGACAATAAGCAAACATGACTGCCCCTTGATTTCTGCTCAATGACCTGCATTGCATCGTTGGGTGTCTTGCTTCAACTCAGACTGGCAAATCTCAAGACTGACAAATCCCAGAATTCAGTGTACTGACCTCCACACTTATTTGCAGCTCTTGCAAGAAATTAAAGACTCAGCCAAAGCTCAACAACCTTCTGCCTCCAAAGACACAATCCTGCCCAGCAAAGCTTGATCATGTCAGTGATGCTAAAAGCAAGTTATAGGTTGTTTCCCTGTGCCATAGTTGACAACCAGCTGGACAGCAGGGTCACACTCTCCCTCTTGAGGGCTGGTCTCCCACCTTTCAGAAGCTCTTGCTGCCGGTCTTCCTCATCCAAGTCAATTATGACAGGGCCAGTTTGTTTCTTTGTTCTCTTCTTCCTGCCAGTGGCAAAGGACTTCTTCAGTGAGAGGAGACGGTACATCTCGTATCCCATCAGCAGCACACCACCTTCTGTCACCCAGTCATTCACCACCTTTGCACGTGCAGCTGTTGTCCTGAAAAACCATCAAATAAACTGTAAGCTTTACTCCAGCTTCAGTCTGAATCACTGGATTGGAATCTACTAAGAAACCCCCCCACACACCTGTTCAGTTAATTAAAGCAACTCTCTTGCACCAAACCAGACAAAAGAATACAATGAAATTTCTTTAGGAAACAAACTGGTACAGAGGGAAAAAAAAGCCTTTTAAGTGCCATGGGTAGCTGGGTTGAGAACAACAAATCTTTACAGGAACTAAGCTGTAGCAGTTTCTCAGTACAAAGACGTATCAGAATTGAGAGCACCCTTTTTAAAGAGCTGTCAAGTCTGCCTCTGAAAAAAACATTTTCAGAACAAGCTGCTAATGCACATGGCTGTAATCATCTAATTGTTTATCTCTTCTTGTCTCCTCTAATTCTCACATTCCTGTTATTCCTGCATTGCCAGTCTGCTCAGATTTGGTCCAGATCAAGACACTGTCTTCACTCAATCCACCAGAGCAGACCAGATCCCAGCCAGTAGTAAACACATGGCTGGAGTAGTATCAATAGATTCAAAATACACCCCACTGAGAAGGTGAAGACATAACAGGTCAGTGTATGAACTGAGAATTCTCTAGGATCACTGCAGTGTCCTAGTGATCCGTGCAAGAAAAAGGACCCAGAAAGAAGTAGAGATCCATACCAGGCTTTAACTACAATCACTGATCTCTCCTTTTTGGACAAAGAACCTTTGTATAACTTGCCAGAACCCCTCAAGGACAACACAATACACGGAAGGTCAAAGTGTCAGGTAGAGGAATCCTTAAATGTGTGAAAAAACTCAGGGGAAAAAACAATCCACATTTAAAACACAAGAAATATAGTATAAATGCACATGCCTCAGGAATTCCAGGACTCTGACAGGACTAAAAGTGTCCCACTAGAAACAAACAAGAACATTTCTGCTCCTCTCTGCACAGGCAGCTCTGCCTCTGGCACTGGGTTCCTGATCTCAGCACACATGGAAGAACAGGAAGGTGTGTCAGCAGTGTAAGAAGGAAGCATAAGATATAAATTTTGGACGAGAGACTGTAAACCTCTCACAGGTACCAAAACCTTCCCCTCAAGACAGCATCCACAGTAACTGCAGAGTGGGAAAGATCTAGGAGTCAAGGGCACAAAACTAGCCCAAACTGAATAGTCTTGCAACAGCAATTCTGATACCAGTTCCCTAAGACAGAGTCCCAAGAGCTCAAATGGGCTTTTACTGGCACCTACTTGTGTTCATCATTCAGGATGTGGACTTTGAAGGTGCGGGGCTGGACTTCTTTGGAGTTGTACTCAGCAGGAAGGTTTTCAGGTGCTGGGAGCCACATATTGAACTCAGCTAACCAGTTTTGGAGCGTATTCACCTGAAAAAGTTAAAAGGATTAAAAATCCAATCGAGTCACACTCTAAGAGCAAAAATGAGAAAAGGGAACAACACCCAGCTGTGCCCGGATAGAAGCAACAGACCACAGCACGCCAAAATCAGGGACACAGGGAATGAAACAGGGAAAAGAGCAACAAGGGTAGGATAGAGGTTGATGTGAGATGAGAAACTAATCAGCCTTCTTTATACAAAGAACGAAGAAATGCAAAGAAGCCCCTCAGTCAGCCCTTCATGTGGCTACTTACAGGGACAATGGCAAGAACAGTCTTTGCCTCCGTGTGCCGAAAAAGTACATCCAAGAAAGAGATGACCTGTATGGTCTTGCCCAGGCCCATGCTATGTGCTAAAATACACCCAAACCCACTGCTGGTTTTAAATCTCTCCAAGGACTCGACCAAGTTGTCGTAGAGGAATCGGATCCCACCAATCTAGACAGAAAAGTAGAAAAGCTATTAGAATGGTGGCAGAAAAAAACCCAAGATAGGTATGTATTTACAGAGTGGCAAGTACAGTAGGATTGCATAAACTATAAAAATATAAAGGGGATGTTTCAAGTTCACTTCAGTCTAGGGAAGGCTCAGAAACTCAGTATTTTTAGATACACATAAAATTTCCTGAGAATACAGCAATACATCAAAATTAATTTGTAGCTACAGGACATGAAATGGAGTTGATTAGTTTGTTTATGAACATAATTTTATTTTTTAAAAGTCCATCTAAATATACAAAGATCTGATAATAACAATAGCCAAAATTATACATAGTCTCGGCCTTCCTTTAATTTGTCTCTATCATTTGACTGTCCACAACAGTCACTACTACAACCAGCCTGGTCACAGAGCTCACTAAAGAAGTTCTGCTGAGATTCCAAGGCAGGCTTGCCTGAATTGCATTTTCAAGCCTAACAAATCCTACCTGATGAGGTTTTACTGCATGTGCAAGCTGGGGAGCCAGGAAAATGTCCTCCTCGTTTGGTGGATGATTAATGTTGACAATGACTTGCCCCAGAGCATCTGACTGATTTAAGGCATCATTCACATGAGAGCCACTGCTCTCTTCACTGCCATCCTCCTCCCCTTCGTTGCCAGAGTCACTGCTGTCCACAATTTGGAGGGCATCATCCTCTCCTGAGCTCAGCTCAATCACTTCTGTAAAGTAATCAAAACAGGAAGGAATAATGGCAAAGGTGAGCTTGAGGTCAGGGTATATAATGAATGGAAAAAAACTATCAGGAAAAAAGGATACCACCACCTTTTGTAATTCCACACTGGCCTAATGACCTATTCTGAACTAGCAGGCACAATGCAGGCACACATCAGGTCCCTCAGACCAGCATATGAAACTGTGAGTTTCCCTGAGCTTCCAAATGTTTCAGGGAACATTAATTTGGGCTGATACAAACAGAACATCAGAGTTTTTATGAGTGTTTTCCTCCATATATCCTGTCAATTCCCAAACCCAGATATGCATTTTATCTACTGATACAATGTCTAAGGAGCACCAAGGAAATCAGGCAGAAGTACTGTACCAGAGTGGTACAATGGAGTCAGGTTAGGTCTGTTTGGGACAAGGGACACAAAACCCACTTTCAGCTGCAGATCTGAATAACTTAGATGCTCCTTTTATATACAGCAGATGATGCCACATCTCATGTAAGCTATCTTCAGCAGAGCACTGAGCAGAGTTAAGTGCATTTATAAAGCAGAAATAAACACAAGTTCACAAGAGGGCCTGACAGGCCATTTTATGAATGTCTCTTTAGGACTCCCAGACCAGAACTGCCCATATAATTGGAAACCAATAGGCCTACAAAAATCTGGAATGATTCACCACTGGAGCATCTGACTAGATGAAAACAGACTTGTGGCTGAATAAACAGCATATTGTGAAAAGCCAGGCTGAGGCAATTGGTCACTTACCATCTTTAATGCTATTTTTTCCTTTAGCATCATCTTCACTGCCACTGCTGGTACTGTCGAGGCAGATCACTTCCTCAGCCAGGACCTGAGGGGGGAGCTGGGTTGCCTCTGCTGTTCTGAAAACTATGTCCTCTAAAAACATAAATTACAAACAATAAGTAATTCATAATAATGAGGAAAGAGACAAAACTGTTCAGAAACCAGACAGTATTTCCTTCCACTTTTGCTCCAGTAACTTAGTCCTGGAATTTTCCATAACAGACTCTCACTGTCTACAATACTGCTATGACTCAGCTTCCTGGGTCACACTCTCCTCCTTTCTCAATATGCTCAAACAATAGCCCATTGCTGATGGCACCCTCTGTTTCACTCCCTGACTGGGGCACACTGACCATGCACATGCTAAAACCCATTGTTTCTTTTTTGTTTTTGGTCTCAGAAGTAAAAGCTGTGTTTCATCCAGTAAAGAACCAAAGACATGATAACTGCCCTTTGTTAGAAGGGACATTGTAATAATTACATCCCACACATCATAAACAACTTTTGCTGATCAAGAGCATTTGTTGGCATGTTTTAGTGTTGCCATGTGGGGAGAGAGGCTAATGGGGCCAAACGGCACCACAGCAGTGACTCAGCAACAATGTTCTTCTGGGGCTGCAACTACTCTGAAAGAGTTTAAGTGTTTTAAACAGCCCTTACTCCTTCTCTCCTATGTAAAAATTTTTGAACACTTGCATGTAAGGGTAGAATATACCTTTTCTCAAGAGGCAAAGCCAACTCAAGAACTCCTTACCCTGACACAACATCCAACTGCACTTTTCTGCCCTTTACACCAGACAGAGTCTGTGCTATAAACTACATCACCAAAATGATCTAGATTAGGAAACAATGCAAGATGACATATTCACCCAAAGACAAGAATGATGCTTAACCATTTATACTGCCTGCTACTGACTGCTTTGCTGGAACAGGCAAGAAAGAACAAGGTGACATCACGAACATATGTGCACCCAGTCTACTTTTCCACTATTCCCAGTACCAGACTCATGTGTTAACAGAACATTCCCAGTAAAAACAGAGTCTGGACCACAGACATGGCATTTCTGTCAAGCCTGTTGGTTTATGCTCCCATACCAGTTGGAAAACAAAAAACCTCTGTTCCAGCATCCCCTTACACACAATTAATGTGTCAAAATATCTTCAATAAAAGTTCCCTGGCACCTTTCGCCATGCAGCCACAGCATCTTGACTCAAAACAGGCTGAAAAGTGAAACTGCCTACACTCAACAGGTTTGGAATTGCTGTTTCAGGAGTTTTCACTTTATAGTTCAAGTGCAGCATAGAAACACAGAATGGTTTGGGTTGGAAGAGCACTGCAAAGCCCATCTAGTCCAACCCCTCTGTCACAGGCAGGAACATCCATCCTGACCTTGAATATTTCCAGGCATAGGGCATTTACCACCTCTCTCTCTCTAGACAACCTGTGTCAGCATTTCACCACCCTCACTGTAAAACATTTCTTCCTTAGATCTACCTGAATCTTCCTTCTTTCAGTTTAAAACTGTTACCCCTGTGCTATCACAGACAAACATGGCACCACCTTCTTCAGCCAGCTTCTATCCTTAGCACTCTTGCTTCAGTTGGCATCTCCCACTGCTTACCAGGAAGAAACTCAAGGGGTACAGTTGGTATAGTGGCTGGATAATCCTTCCGCTGCTGCTCCAGCCGTTTCCTCCTCTCCAACTCTTCCTGCTGGGCTGCCTTTGTCACGGCTTCCAGTTGGTCCTCACGCAACAGCTTTCTGAACACAGGAGCAAATGTGATTTAATTACACTCAAACAATTTCTTCCCAAAATGTGAATGGCTGGCTCAAAAGATGATGACAAGCTCCAGGTATTCTGTCAGCTACACAGACTAGGAACATCATCACCAAGAGATATAGAGAAATTCTACAGCTATTTCAAGACTGTGCTTCCCAGATAAAGGTAACACTACTATTAGGCAAGGAAAAGACAAAAGTTTGACAGAAGCAAAATAATGAAAAGAGAAAAATTGGGAGAGGGTAAGCACATACTTAAACTAGGTTATCAGACCTAGTTTTCAGACAAAGTTCTTTTGTCTGAAAGAATGCTTTTTATTGCTACACAGTTTAGAAACACAAAATGCACAAAGTCATGTAAAGAAGATTTATGGGAGGAAAAGGCATCAATTCTCCCTCAGTCATCCTCCTGATTCTCTTCTCACACAGCACTTTCAGGAACTAGAAACTCTAATGGCTTTAACAATTGTTTCAAGGGATGTTCTCAAAGCACCTTCCCTTTATAGGTAGTTTTCTTTACTTTTCAAAAGTTGCTTCTCCCCTGCTCCAGTTTCACAACTGCAGTCCTGGAAACGAAGGTGCTTTTGCCAGAGGAGAGATGCTGTACAAGCAGTGGAAAAATCCAACTCCCTCAACATAGCCTTTAAAACCACCAATTCCAAACTTCAGCGACATCTTTCCCCTCCTAATGAAGGAGGGGAGATAGGGGGAGATGTCCCAAGGCTTATTCAATGCTCATTCCTTTGGCTTTAAGAAAAACAATCTGCACAAACTTAAATATGAACCAAAGACCACCAGCACATAACACACAGGGCAAGAGAAGCCACTTGCTGCCACAGGAGTTCCTGCTCCATTAGAAGTCCTCTGAGCATTTAAGGTGCCCTTGAACAAAACTGCATAGTTGCACCTCACAACTTGTCTCAGAATATGTGGTGACTTACACAATCAAATAATTCATGCTTTATAAAATCCAGGTGAAACTGATTTCCAATATTTCAGTCACCAGTCATAGCACTGACATTCTTGCCAACAAGTACCCAGGACATTACAGGAGAGGACTTTTTACAGGCTGTTTAGGGCTGTTTAGGCTGTTTGCAATAGGATCCTCCTCAGCAAATGTCTGAAACTGGTATTAACTTAATGGTGGTACTGTCTTTCAATTGCGTCCCTTAAAAGTCAGGGAATTACGCAATTTTTTGCAATATATTCCATAACCAAATATTCACTCTTCTGAAATACCAAACAAGTCTGCACCCACATGCAGCACTCCAGTCTGAGATCATACTACTCCCACTGGTGAAATCCTAAGTTTTTGGAAAAGAAAAACCATCTGGTTTGCCAGCAGTGGCAAAATGTAGCCCAGAAGCAAAGTGCAGAGATCCTGTTTTCACCCAAGGGGCTCTATGTGACCCCAGCTCTTCCTGTCCTGCTGCTCCTTACCTTATGTTCCTCCGCATGTGAGACGGTTTCTGAGCCCTCTTCTTTTTGGTGTCCTCAGAGGCCAGGCTCTTGTGCTGGTTCTGCAAGAGTTGCTCTGCCCGCTCACTCGGAGATGAGGTAGTTGAAGTCGAGCGCTGCCATTCTCCATCCTCCGTGTGCTCAGCATGGTCACCACTGAACACACCTTCTCGGGGTTGGTCTGCAAAGGGGAGAAGGCCATGGCATGAGAACAGCTTGCCAGCCTGGCTTTTACATGAGCATTCATCAGGATTTCAGCTCAGTGGGAACTGACAATACTTATTCTCACTCATTTGCAAGCTGTTACTCTGAGGGTCAAAACTGGGGTCCTTTCTGACAGCCAGAGTGTTAAAAGGTTTTATAGTGAAGGGTCTGTTCCCAGTGAAAGTCAATACCTACAACACTCAACACAGCCCAAAACTGTCCTGATGAAAAAACAAGCCAAAATTATTTGAGTCCATGAGGAGCACTTGCTGTCCCAGGGGTCTGTGTCCCTACAGGGTCTGATGAACTCTGATTAAAACAAAGAATTTAAATCCTTTTTTCTACTTTCACATCATTCAAGTAGGGCAGAAATTCCCACTTATATGACACCTGTGTAACCATCTTCCAGGTTAACAAAACACAGCATGCATCTGGTTCAAACGCTGGGCAGCTCAGTGGTTTTAGCACTGGGCTCCACTCTCATGATTTAAATTGAAGTTATTTCAACAAGCTCTTTTAAAAACAAAAAGTAAGTGGAAATAGTCTTTCTACATTATGAATCACATGCATTTCTTTTCATTCTCCCATTTTCAGATTTTCATTAGTGTCTGATTCGACTCTTCAGGCACTATGTGAAATGACACCTTTTTCTATGTGACATTTGGCTCTTCAACAGGCTGCCAGTGACCAAGCTAATGCTTTCAGAACACAGAAAGGAAATGTTTCTGTTCAAAACCTTCCCTTGAAGCAAACTGTTACTGACAAGCATTGTAAAAGCTTCTTTGAAGCATCTTGTGCCCTTGTGTCAGGCAAAGAGATACTGTGAACATCATCTCATAATCAGCTTTCTTACTTACACTGTGTATCTGAGTTAATGACTGAACTGAAATGACACTTAGACAGAACTTTGAAGGAAAGAAGACATCAGTGCAGAAGAATTTGGCAGATGAAGTAATACAGAACCAACAAGCATTGCATTGTGACTCTGTGGGGTCTGGAAACAAAGCATTCCTTCTCTAAAACGCTGAGAGCTTAAATGAAGGTGCTTCAGTACAACACACTGCACCTACAGCTGTCACATTAACTTACCTATTAAATTAAACTTACCACCAATATCATCTCTCAAAACTGAGATGATAGATTCGCATGTTGGATAAAAGCACTAACTTTGCAAACCTCCTCTCCAGACATCCCACCAGACCTGTCCCAGCATTTGCTCCAAGTCTACATCAGAATCCATTTAGGACTTCAGGGCTCACCCTTCCATGGACCAATAGCAGCAGAGAAACTTAAAAATTTCCATGAATATTGGTCTCTGCAAGTCCTACACATGCTGGAAAAACAGGCACCCACAGCTTATGGGATGAAACACATCTCATGATGAATGCAAAAAGAGTTACACTGTATGTGGAGATGAAGGCAAAGGAGTTTGCTGCTGCAAGAACAGCACTTCTCCTACCACAGCCAAGGTCTTGCAGCCCTGTCCTCCCACCATGTCTCCTTAGACTTACAAGCTCAAATATCACTCTCACTTGCAGATAGAGAACTGTGCTGGGAATAAACCCAGTTTCCCAGGCTTCCCAGACAACAGCTCTGCTATTTGAGCTACAGACACATTTTTGTCACATTACCTGAAATTCTTCAGCACTGTTTCCTTCCCCCCACCCCTCTCGACTCCTGGTTATATAACTAGATCAGAAGATTGGATGAAATAGGGCAAAGGGAAGCAGGGAGGCTGCACACGTGATCACATGCTCCAGGATGAGTCATTAAACCGGAGACAAACACTGCCATGGTTACACTGCTGCCATCTCACCCTGGGCCCGGAGGACCTTGACAAGGCACCAGAGAGCACAAAGTTATGCTTGTTTGGAAGAGGAAGTGCTTCCCTCCCCACACTCCAGCAATTACCTACGTTACCTCCTCCTGGCAGCCGCTCTGCCATCCGCACTGTGCCAGGAAAGGCTGTCTTCAGGACAAGGGTGATACTAACAATATCCAAAGGCTCAGCAGCCCAAACTATTGCATGTCTCCTCTATGTTTTCATATCTGTTGTGCAATCCCTATGAAGACTCATTCCAGCTCTGCATTTTACCTTTTCTTTCCTCTTAATCATATGTCTTACAAAAATCTGGTGAAACCTACAGACAGCTGGATCAGTAGGCTTTTTTAACATATAATTCCCATCTGACCATGAGCCTGAAGCCCAAAATATGATGATGAATTTGGTCATGCACTGAGTACAGGCCCTCATCTGCCACAGCCGTGTCTGCTCAGGCTGGTGTTTGTCCTGCCAATACAAGTTCTGAGGTGAGGAACACAATCTGTGCCTCAGCCCACATTCCTGACACATACGCATCTAGACACTGAGAGCTCTTCCACGTTTGGTGACAGCACCAAGCATCAGACTGATTCAGCTGCAGTGGGATTCAGGGGACAGCCAGATTCCCAAGGCTGCTCCCACCCTTCCCACCACCACAAATAAAGCTGTCTTTCACAAAGTTTAATTAGCACAATGGTAAAATCACAAATCTCACGATGCAACTGCTCCCACCACACCTGTGGCATGAGCTGGCACTTATGAGCAGGAATTGTTTTAGTTGCTGCTTTGTATTAAACTCCTGATTGTGTGCACAACCTAAATCTTGCCGTATCTTGAGAGCAAGGCTCCAGCTGCAACTGTGTGGCCGCACTCCAGCATGGTGAGCTCCAGTCTGTGAAACTGGGACCCACACTGGAACAGAAATGCATTAAGAAACAATAACTACACACAGAGAAACCTATTTTGTATAAGAACAGGCTAGATCTTTGGTTTGGAGGGAGTGTGGGAACAGCCTCGTTGAACAGGTCCCATCAGGTAATCAATGGAATAATCCTGCCCCAATTTTGCAAAACCTACATCTACAACAGAAATGCAATTACGGTTTTGTAACAGGAGCTCAACATGCTGCTCTGACATGGTTATACAAGTAGCCTTTTACACAACTCAGAAATTCATCAGCCACATTTGCAAGCTGACAACTCCCTGATCATACTGAAGCTTTCAGTGCACTCTAGGAAGACCTGGGCAGTTATCCACACTGCCTCTATGAGAAGAGCACTGCCACCAGACTGTGGGTGACAGCCCAGCACAGTGAGACAAGCCACATGTGCCCAACCAAGTACAGCCAAATGAAAAAGCAGGCCTAAGTCTGCTCAGCAAAAGACATCCATAGATCAGGTGTGGTTGCCAGCAAGGATGTAAATCCATCCCATGGTTACACACTGCAGGCACCAAGAATCAGCCAGAACACCAACTGCTGGGGTCACACCAGCTCTGTTCCATGCTTTGCACTGTCCTCAGCAGATCTACAATAAGGGTTTCCCAAGGAAGCGGTGGTAACATTAATGCAGCTGCTCCTTCAGGTGGGTTACAGCTCTCCACGTGAGAGATCCCCAAGCAGTTCCCACTGGTCCTCAGTTATGGGCACCTGCACACACATGGTACTGCATGGTGCCCTGAACACCAAGAGGGGCACACCCTCTCATTCACTTTAGAGGTTTGAAATGTACCTTGGCTCTGAAAATCTAACAGATCTGATTACAGCAGAGCTCTGGCTTGTGCTACAGACCAGAGGTTGCCAGTTTTCTTTGCTCAATAAGCAGCAGCAACCACCACCCCCAGCTGTACATACAAGCAGGGGGAGGTGTTTGGTTTCTCGACACACACTTATATATTACAGTTACAGTTTAGATGTCTCTGTAAGAAAGAGTCGTGACAGCTCTGTGTAACTCTGCTTCAGACACTCCCTAAGTGCTGTCCAGAGCTGTCCCTAAACACTGCACACAGGTGTGACTCATGATGTGTAACAAAAGATTTGTCCCACAGCCAGGCACTTCCTATTGCACCCAAACTTACAAAACTCACCTCCATCACGTCCTTCTCAAACTTCTCTTAAAACAGCACAGAATTCAGCCTAGAGAACATTCTGTGGCATCATAATTTAACCGCGAATTGCTCTCGACACAGCCGGCTCTGTAAAAAGGCTCAGGTTGCTGTGAAGTGTGAAATGTCATGAAGCAGCAGGTACATTGTTTTGAGGTGTGAGATTTGTGCAATGAACAGTCTTCTGACACCTAAGTGTGTGAGAAACAGTGTTATAGCTGCATCCAATCTCCATGCTCCAAGCAGACCTCAGTAAGTCCAAGCGTCTGTGCATCCACAGTTCAGCCTTAGCAACAGTCCAGCACTCCTATGAGTACAGAAATTCCTGTTCAGAATGAGACCCAAGGGACCCCTACCTGAGGCTGCTGCACAAGAAGGTCCAAGAGGCCCCTCAGTGGACAAAATACTGTGTAAGATGGTGTCTTCCTTGCCTCCTCAGTCACTAGCCAGCTAGAGGTACACCCTTCTTCTGGGAGGCCAGTTTCTCTGCCAGGGTAACTCCAGTGACGCCAGGGGAGGAATAACACTGGAAACTAGACACTTGTTTATTTCTAAAATCATTTTGCCACGAAAACTCAGGATACCGAATAGCAAAATGTGGCTGAGTATTTGGGCATTATTTCCTACCCTAAGGACAGGGATGTGCCTGCATGGTGAGAAGGGCAGCTGTGTGCAGGGCAGTGAGGAGTTAATTCTTACTTTGGGAGCTCTCTTTTGTCCTGCACAAAGAACAAAGAGCAGTTAAATATTATTGCAGAAGTTCTGGGAACTTTCATGCAGTCTGTGGGCAAAAGCTTGTTAGAGACTAGCTAGTACTAGCTGGTGCTACTACAGCCGGTACTGAGCTGTCAAAGCAAGAATGGGAGGAGCACTGAGGGATGGCACAAGAAAGTCTAATTGCACAGCTGCAGCTGCAACACTCAGTCCCTGACACACTGAACTACAACTGTGCCAAAGGCTAAAGGAACAACTCCACAGAGCACACCCAACTACAAAGCCTCTGACAGCCTGGAAGATGCTCTCTGGGGTAATGTGATGTTTTCCCAGTGTACTGGAGTAGTGTGTAGGTGATGCCAGAGTGCAACTGTACCTGGCACCTGAAAAACAGCAGTTCTCTAACCGTGGCACATCAGTCATCTCAGAGGCTGGCAACAGCCAGAGAGCTCTGGCTCATCCTGTACTCAGCTGTGGAGTATAAATTAACTAACTTTCTCTGTATGCAACCAGTGCAGCTGTTGCACGGATGCCGTGCAGAAAGGGAGAAGAGCACCCTCTCACAGAGGTGGCATTGTGTAAAAACATTTAAGCACATCAAGGCTGGGTCGGAGGCAGGAAATTTCTTGTGAAACCCCTCAAGAACAGAGTAGGCAAAAGTCTGGGGGAAGCTCAGACTCCCTTCCTCCAGGCACTACCTGTTGCAACACCCAGGAGAGGCACAAAGCCCCCTCTCGGGGTTTGACACACACCACCACCTGGTCGCTGCCATCCGAAGCACCCAGAAAGTCACTTTGCAAGGGGACGGAGGGAAACGCAGCCCCTCCGGGTACTCCGGGCCACGGCTCCCCCCTGCAGCCGCTGTCAGAGCAGCTAATTAGCAACAAGACTTTGTCCTTCTCGGAAAATAATCGGGCTCAGTCTTCGACGGCAGGACGCCCCTCCCAGCCACTAGCGCTTAACAAAGCCCTAATTATGTAAGTATTACATAACCCGGCACACCTGCCCCCCCGCGCCGGCCGCGCTCCTCCCGCCTCGGACCCCGCACCCCCCAGCCTCGACCCTCTCTAGCCGCCAGCAGCTGCCACTCGCTGACAGCACCGAGCCGGAACCAGCCTTTTGTCCTCCTGTCCGCACAGGGCCGCGGCTGTGAGCAGCTCCCAGGCCTGGCACTGTGCCCCGGCCGGGCGGAGCAGCAGCGTGAGCCCCGGGCAGTGGGACCTGCAGCCCCGGCCGTGCCCACCCGGCTGCGGCAAAACGCAGCCCACGGAGCGCAGGAGTGACCGATTCCTACCACTGCTCTCGCCCCTGCTCTGCTGGTGTCCTGCTGAGTCATAGCCACGGTACTGCCAGGCACAAAGGCATCTTAGGGGCTGAGCCTGTCCAGCCCCAGAGCTTGCCTGTTCTCAGGGGAAACTTCCCTCACTTGTCAAACAGCACGTACACCTTCATTCCCTTTGCTGATTTATCTAGGAGTTAACCACCTCAGGTCTGTCATTCATACCTGGGTACATGTCACTGTACCCAGACGCAGAGACTGTCATGTTGGTGTAACAAATAGCACTGCTTGAAGTCTGAGTAACACATTTTTTTCATTTCTCTAAGTATCTATAAAGCAATCACTTGCTGTGGGTTCAAGACACCTACATGAAATCCACAGATTGCCAGTGAGGAGGGCCAGGACCAGAGGACAGAGGGAAGAGATGTGAAATGAGCTCTGAAGAAAACAACACCAGCACTGATACTGCAGGCTAGAGCACAAGGAGGGAGCCAGACCAAGAACACACAAAAGCCTAACTCATCTCCAGACTCCTTGGGTGAGAAGTAAGCTTCAATCAATGGAAAACTTTGAAAGATAAAATATAAGGCAACACTGCCCTTCTTTTTTCCTTCAGAGGTCTTCACCATATACTGATGAAGTTATGCTGCAGAATAAAACTCCTTTCCTGACTTCATGGAATCCTTCAGGAACAAAAGGCAGCAGAACTGAAGGGCAGGAGCAAGGAAGATACCACCCAAAAACCAAAGGGAAAGGAAGCAGCCGACAAGTGCCAAGAGGCAAACTGGAATATCAAACAGCAAACTTTGGTGACAGACAATATATCTTCTAACCCTGGGATTATGCAAGCAGAACCAGGCCCCAAATACCCAAGAGATCTTGTTCTGGCTGGGCCTCAACGCTGCGGACGCTGAAACCCGGGTTACATAAACACCAAAGAGCACTTATATAACTGTTGTATGGCACAGGCTCACAGCCACCGGCACCCCATTGCCACCAGAGTGTGGCAGGGAGCTGCTCCGGTGCCCAGCCCCTCCAGGACCTCCTCCCATCCCTGCACAAGCCCAGGTGACGTGCAGGTTGTCCTCCCCCTCGCAGGCACCACAGAGAAAAGGTTGACGGTTACACTGGAGCACTGGGCAATCTTGTACCCATTTCCTGCTCTGATATGCTCCAAAGAGGGTTGTGAAATTTCAAATCAAACATTTTCAGAGTGTTTTGAGAAGGCAAGAACTGAAGAAATGCAGAATGCTGCTACCTGGCATCCCTCTTCTAGATATGTAATCAAAACCACCTTTCCCAATAAAAGTCCTCAAACCTAAAATATAAACTGTTTCCTCTTCACATGCCCCCTTAATTTCGCAGACACTTGTGGGCATTAGTGAAGGCAAGGAAACAAAGCCAGGAAAGGCACCCACTAAGTCAGTGAAGGAAGCAGGGATGGGTCACATTTGTCCTATAGCCGGGGGTGTGTGAGTTACATAAAACTACTGCTCCGGAGTCAGGAAGTGTTTCAGGCTGAGTGCTGGGAAGTTTTCAACAAGCTGTGCAGGAGGGAGCTGAAACCTCCCCTTTCTGGTTATCCCAGTTAACTAGTAACCCAGAATAGAGTTTTGTCAGTCAGATTACAAAAATTACCAAGGGGATCTAAACCACAAGTACCCGGATTTAACCATCAGATGTTATTTATTTTCACGGTAGTTCAAAGGTTTTTAAAAAAGAGAAATCTGATCTATCCTATTGAGGTGGCTAAATATTGATTTAGTTAACAAAGATAACTTTCCCCTCCCAACTTCAGAAAATAGATGCATACGGGGGCTTGACATGTTCCCAGCACAGTGAATCCAGCTGGCTGCTACCATGACTTTTCTAGAGATAAATTTCAGGGACTAAGAAAAGAGGACGAGTAGGGGAGCAAGCATTCTGCATTATGCAATGATTACATAAGCATTAGTTTACACTAGGTAGCTGGGAGTTGTGGTATTAGCTTTATACCAGCATACCCTCAGAGCAATGAGAAATAATAAGGGATTATTGCTGCCACACTTCCAAGGCCACCAAAATGGCAAACAAACTTTAGTCTTTGCCTCACGCCCTCACCATGGCTTTGTTCAGGATCTGTGAACAGGGAGAGGGGAGAAGAGAGGTGATATTCACTCCTAAGTTAAAAGAGCAGCATGGGAAATAATCCCTGTTTAAAGTATCTAAAGTGCTCCTTTGTTGTTGCTCATGATGGCAGCAGTATAGGAGAGGACGGATTTCAAAATCATAATACCTGGCATTTGTACTCTAGTCAGTGTCAAAGAGTTCACCAGCATGACAAGCTCCTCACAGTAACCTGTGAAACATCCTTCAGTTCATCTTGCAGAGGAGGAAATTAAAGCAAAGAAATCAGGTAGGCATCAGTGCTGAGGAACATTCAAGTTGGCTCCCTGTCCTGTGCTCTCTTTCCTCTTCTTAAATATCATTTCCTACTTGAAAAAAACAAAACACAGTTGTAGATTTTTTTTAATAACTGTAACAAAGCACGTAACTTCAGTTGCATTCCCATTTTCAGCTTCAGTCTCTAAAGTAATTTCAGAGGAATTTATAAGGACTCTGTTTAATGAGGGAGACATCACTTGGGAGAAAAATTCAAATTGTTGAGTTTGAGCCTGTGTGCCACTGCATTCCACTGGCACTTCTCCCATCAACTGCAGCCAGAAAAGTGACCGAGAGCATTGGAGAAAGCTAATAAGACCAGGATGAAACACCGTCCCTGAAAGAACAATCTGTTTCTAGTTTTCCTTTTCAAAATATTGGTGCTGCTTTGGGTGCTGCTAAAGGAGTTTAACAAAGGGCTGACAAGTTGTTCATGGCAATCAGACTCACACAAGCTGAAGGCACAATGTCATGAGGACACCCCCATCCAAAATATACAATGCCCCAAAAGCTAAGCCTGGAAAAGAAACAGGCACTGGTTCCTTCACAAGGTTGCCAAAATTAAAACTACCTCTACAGTCAAAAAAAGAAGTATATGGGGAGACAACAGAGATCTTTAAATAAGATACACTCTTCTTGCAGGGCAACAGGGGGATAGGTACTGTACTACAAAAAAACCCTTGATTTACTAACTGGTGGATGCTACCATAAAAATAATTTTAAAATCCTCTCTAACTTTCCAGAAACATTTATAAAACAACAAAAAGGTAGCACAGCATTGCACATATAGGTGCTTGCTACTTTGAAGACCTCAAAAAAGCGTTCAGGCACCTGGAGTAAAGAAAAGCCATATAAACCAGAGAGGAAAAGATGATCAGTGATTGAAGCACAAAAGCAGGGAAGAACATGATATATCAGTTCTGTCCTAGACCACATGGTGACCTTGTGCAGTTTTATCATCTCAGTGGACAAGAAGGCTATGGAAAAGTGTGATGAAAACTCTCCTGGATCCACCAGCCAGAAAACAACCTTGTTAGATCAGTCACACAAGCTTCCTCAAAGACAGATCATTCTCTGCTGGTAGGGTAGACTGATAAACCTTGCCCCAGCCTCTACAATTTGAGGAGCAATACTGTACGAAGATTGCAGTCTTGCTCTCTTTTGCACAAATGACCCCAAAATACCTTTCCAGTCAAAATTTTTGGAAGGCCTCTAACCTTGCACTCTCACTCCATCTATGACCTACAGTGTCATTTCCAAAAGCATCTTTCCCTCCCCATCTTCTCTTTTTATACCTATTATCTAGACTAAGTTACATAAGCCACTTGTATCATCACCCAGATTCCTCATTTATCCAGACTCATTTTCTATTACAATTCCTTTCTTTTCTCAGTTCACACTGTCACAGAATTAGCTTCTTTGTCCTGCCACCACAACCAGAGAAATAAGATGGAGTTTTTTTTTCTACAATCCACTTCTCCCACTAACGGGTAACAAATATTGCATAGCTTTTTTCTACAAAAACCACACTGCACTGCACTTCTATAATAAACCAGGAATCCAGAACTGGAACTCCTGGGAACCATTTTTGACCAGCCTATTAAGTTCATAACATGACTTTAGAAGTATTTGCCACATGAATAACATGCAAGAAGCTTGGCATCCCAAAGCGCTGACCTCAAATTAAGAAATTAAATTGCAAATTTAGAAAGTTCTTCAGATCCAAACAGTTTTTTCTCCAACACACAACATGCTCTCACCAACAAGCAAACTAAGTAGCAGCCATTCCCAAACTGTAAACTCATGTTAAGGTTTTACCAGCATCTTCCATTTGATAGAGGGAGGAAAAAGGGCCAAGTAGCTCTTAGTCTCTTAGGCACTAATTAGGGAATCTGGAGCAAGCACCAAGAGCTCTGCCTCATGCCCAGATTGCTGCCCGGTCAGCAAGTCACCAAGTATTTCACTGACAAAAGAAGCTCTCAAAACTCTTATCAAGTGGATGTCGATGGGAAAAAGTTCACAAAAATTTGAAGGGGGTGGGGGAGAGGACAATGGATATGAAATGCTATTAACAACTGCCTCCTCTCTTGTAAATCACTTTTGAAGCATTACAATACAACAGCAGCAGAAACAGTAACAGCCACAGATTGTCACATCACCAAAGACTTCAGAATTAAAAGCACAAAGAAAGAGTGAGCTTCCTTCTCATGTCCCCTCCACCAGGCCAACAGGCACTGCAAGACTCTGAAAATTCTACCACTCCCATCCCTGCCTGGTAGAGAGCACAGTAAAGTCTGAGCCCCAGAAGTCAAAAAAGTCTCAGTTCCTGATGCACTTTGGTGGTCCTGAGTGGGGTGCTCCAGCACAAGGGTGGGAAAATGAATGTCCTGTAACAGGAAAGCAAGAGGGGAAAAAAAACAAGGGAGGAAAAAAAAAAAGAAAAATCGACCCACAAGTAACCCATCCTGTGTCCTACCTGGAAACTGCTGAGACTCATCCAAGAGTAACATGCTGCTCAGTGCACCGGGGCAAGCCCTCTGCCTGCACACTTGTTCAGTGTGGCTGCACACTCTCAGCCCTTCTGCTATTCTTGTTTCAGGGTCTTCGGGACAAAAGTTTCCAATCACTCCCGACAACTCCTTATCTCTGCCCGCAGCCCAGTGAGCACTAAATCCACTCTCACTGGCTGCTCAGTTCGCAGGCGGGAAATGCCTCCTGATAAAAAAGTCCAGGGTACAGGCAGGGAAACCTGCACTTAAGGTTTCTGAAAATAACTTTGGTAAATAGCTCCCAGTGCTCGAATCCACCCAGCCGGTGTGACGGCAATCAGAACGCACATATCCTCCCTGCACCCAGCCGAGACGGACCGGGGTCACTGTTACATAACTAGTTAAATATGCCTCGTGTTCAGCCTAAATAAAAATTGTCACTATCTCCTCCCCTGCTCGGAGAGTCACACAGCACAGCCCTGCCCGAGGAGCTGCTGCTCCACTGGGGACGATGCCTGGAGCTGTGCTGCTGGGATGGTTTGCCTTCGGTACGTGCTCCCGATCAGCGGGAGCGACCTTAGTTGTGCCTGGGAGAAGAGTTTTGAGGAGAGAGAAGAGGAGCGGGGAGGCTGAGTGGGTGTGTACGGGGGAGGTCTCTCTGCTCTGGGGCACCACTCCGTACGGATCAGATCCCATTCACTCACAGTCCGTGATCCAGTTCAACTAGTGGCAGAGACCAAGACTGAGAATAAAATAAAAATCCTTACATAACCATTCAGGCTCGGCTGGGGCCCCGCGCAGGGGGAATCCCAACAGACAACAGGACGTTCAGAGCAGGGGACACGCGGGACCCTATCTCTGCTTCCAAGTTTCAAAGCACAAAAGAGGGTGGGAATGAGACGCAAAAAGAAGTACAGCCTCTCTAGCTTTGAAAACAATCGCGATTTTATGAACTATTTGCATGTTGCCTACTAAATTCCAGAAATGCTAATTTCAGGAAACCCGGACAACTGAGACTGAAAATTGAGCAATTCGATGGATCTGGTAACCTGTTTGTACAGTAACAGGTGAAAGACTCTCCTGTTCTCTTCGTTAAATCAGCAGCTCATACAGCACTGCGAGTTGCAGAAGGCTCTCAATGCAGCTAATGGACTATGAGATTTCCCAGTTTTTAGGAAACAACCTGTCAAAATTTGTGAAGTGCAAGTTTACTCAAAGTAAGGCTTTGTTCTCATCACCCATCTGCACCAGGATAGGCACAGGAGAGAATAAATAAGTACAAGAGAAAACAAGTCCTTTAAATCTGTGGTTGAACCTCTAAAGGCTGACTATCCTTCTTCAGTGTTACAGGGACTTTTCCCATGCTCAATTCCCTTCACAGGCATATCTAATGCCAGTAACAAACAGCAAACCCAGGCTGAAAAGACGTGTAATGAAATTAGCTCTCTGCTAGTGAGCAGTTGTCCATGTAATGAAGTCAGCTCTATATTGAAACAACTGGTGAGTGAGTATTGGGAAAACTAGGATAGACACAAGAAACCCAAAGCAGGCTGTGTCTGAACAGCCCTGGCAGAGACCTGCAGGACACCAGGACAGTGAGATCACAACAGCAAAGGTGGATGTAAAGGTCTGCAAGCACAGCCAGGGCAGAGCCCAGTACCCTTTCTGTGACTCCAGACATTTCTATTTGACCTTTCATTTGAGAGGGTGGCAGGGCACAGTGAATACCTGCAACCATGAATACCTGCAGTGCTTCAGGGTGCACCATAGCCTTGAAACAAACTCAAGATGTTTTTTCATAATTACAGTTATATAAATTTTACCAATGATGAACTGTATTAGGATTAAGAGACACAGTGACAGGACAGCCTCTCACCTTTGCTACAGATTCAAACGGCCTGGCTGGTACACAAGAACATACAGTGTCTATAAAGGGGGAAAACAGGGACAAATACATTAAGAAGTACATAGCCAAGGATCTTGTAACAGGCCTTAAAAGGATGTTGTAGGGTTGGAATAAATAAGCAAACATGACCTCAGCATCTGACCTAACAGACTTATGAAACTGGGAGGCAAGATTTAAAGACAAGTATTTGTGTAAATACAACTGAGCACTTTGCAAGGCATGCTGTGCTGGTTTTAGCTGGGACAGGGTTCATTTTCTTCATAAAAAGAAGCAGCTAGTATGGGGCTGTGTTCTGTGGTGGAAAAAGTGTTGGTAATACAGAGATGCTTTTTTTATTGGCAAGCAGGAATTACACAGAGTCAAGGCCTTTTCTGGCTCTCACCCCACCAGACCAGGGAATAGGCAGGAGGGGACAGCTGATCCCAACTGACCCAAGGGAGATCCTAGACTGGATGGTGGCATGGTCAGCACATAGAGCTGGGGAAAGAAGGAGGAGATGTACAGGGATGCCCTTTGTCTTCCCAAATCACTGTTACTGTGAGCCCTGCTTTACTGGGGAGGGCTGCTCATAGGACGCGGGGAATGAATTCCTTGTTCTTGTTCAACTGTCTTTATCTCAACCCACTTGTCACTTTTACCCTTCCAATTCTCTCCTCCTTCACACCAGGGGAAAGTGAGTAAGTGGCTGTGGGGCTGAGTTGGCAGCTGGGGTTAAACCCCAACACATGCTTATTACAGAAGTCAAGGATGAGGAAAATGTAAATTCAACACACTAGGGAAACAGGCCACCCACACCTGTCCTTCTGCACACAGCAATAGAAAGGGAATTTCCTTCTTCACTGTAGCATGCAAAATGGGAAAAGAACTTTTCTAGCTCTTCTACTCACAACAGGCTACTGGTGAGGCCATCACTGTTAGGCAGGATAAATACATATTCACACAACCAAGAACTAGATCTGCCAGAAACAGTCAGTTTATAAAATGATCTCCTCAAGGAAGGTAATCTTGTTACAGATAAGTCCATTTACTGAATAGTTTTTCTGTGAGGCCAGTCTTACCAGCAGGGAAGAACATTCTCCCTGCTCCTACAGGGTCTGAAATCTTACCCAGCTGTCACAACTCACCTGCCTCATCTCAAAGCACAAGCTCTTTGCAATTGTACAACTGTGCTATACAGAAAAGGCTTCCCTGTTGTCACCTGAGAGGATCCCTTGCAAACAATTTAAGAGATTCCCCTCAAACAAATCACTATAAAATTTGTATTTTCACAGAACACCAATATCCCCCATCCCACAGCTGTCTCACAGCCATGTTTCCACATCCACCAGCTCCTTCTGCACACCCTGCTGACCTCCAATGAGTAACCTACAAACCCAAATTGTTTGCAAGTCATTAAACACAAACTAGGCTTGACAGCCACATTTCACTCGTGATTATCACCTGCTAGCAGCACATACACATTATCATTAAGGCCACTTTCCCTGTCCTATTTTCCATGTTGTTTCAGCTACATGGAAAACACACAATAGTATCAGGTTTGATCTGAACATGGTATAAGGCGGTGCTTTGCACCTAAAACAGTGCATATAGAATCACACTTGAACTCCAGAAGACTATGTGTTAGCAACTGAGTATTGCTGGGCTTAGAGAATCATTTGCCTTTTAAACAAACACTGCACCATAAAGAAAAATTCTTTCTGATAACATCTAAACCAACCCTAGAAAACGAGAGGAGTTTTTCCATTGACTTCAGTGAATTTTGGACTGAACCATACAGAACAAAAACTGATAAATTTTATTTTCCTCATTATTTTTATTCATATAAATCTTGGTTTATTTTACTTTCCACACTCATCTAACCAATAAGTGGAGGATGGTAAGTTGTACATAATGTAACACAAAAGTCAGGTAGTGACACAATGCAAATCCTTTTCAGACTCTTAATGAGGCAAAACACCCTGCTGGAGATTCCAGATCCAGGCTTTCAGAGGGTGTTTAAATGTACTGAAGAAAACAAGCTGTTTTAGACAAGATGTAATGATTTCAAGTTGAAGAATCTACACCACAGGTATTTATCATCATCTTATCCAAAGCTAAATCCGTTGAGTTACAGTCCCAGTTATATTCAAGAAACTGATTCCTTGTCTCTCTACAACTTGCTACATTTCTGCTGCTGAAGGTGACAACACATTTGTGCATCAGAGAGGAGTGATTTTGTACTTTAATTTGATTCCTGTCTTCAGCTATGTGTAAATTTGACATAAATCACAAGCTGAGAGTACACAAAAGTGCCATTTTTAAACTGGTTCTAATACTTCAAGTATTTAAATACTTTACATAGATGAAGATTACCTGCAGATGTTTTAACTTCAAAATTTGTTTTGACAGAGATTTAAACTAGGAGTTTCTGTTCACTAGCCCCAAAAGATTTTATCATGTAGCTTTCTCCTGTCTCATTCCTATTTGCATATTTGCAAGTGAAAATAAAGTCTTCTGACTCCTACTTAGAATTTTTTTGAGACTGAGTCAGTGAACCACATGTTGAAGAAAATGTGAACAAGATATTTTCAACATCTGTAGTATAAACTACTGTTAATGAAATAAAAAAACTCTTCTATCCAAATGATGAGCCAGGCACGTCTGAAAGTTGAGTGTTGCAGTTGCTATGAAGTATAACAAAGAAATTACCAAGATGAATAAAGGAAATAACTGTGATGTGATATTGTGTCTTAAAATCCAAAGAACAGTTCCAATTTTATTCAGTTCCTTCCCTTCTTCTAAACTTTTATTATTTAATACTATACTTGTACAACTTAAAACTACACGCACATTTTATTTAACCAGTCATTAAAACCAGCACAATGCCACATAAATGAGGGGAAAATTAAAATAAGGACCCCTTGCACAGTTTTAAACTCAAATGAAAATCAGAGAAGTGTTCCACCCACTACATTTCAACATAAAAGGGGCGCTGCCCAAAATGTAAAACAGAGGATTTTCACTTTGGCTTCTTCACACTCATAGGACAACCTTGGCAAAGTGACTTTGGCACTCCTTACCTGTTCAAGAGGGAAAATACCACATTACAAATTTGCTAATTAGTTTCCATGCGATTTCATCACCATTTCAGATGCTGCAGATGAAGGAATACAGTATCCCATTAGCAATGATCAGGTGTGGCACAAAGTTGGCAGCTGGAAACATACATGGGGAAAACAGGTACCAAATCTAATAGAGAAGTTAAGTGTGACTATCGTTTGTTAGAGATTCTCTGGTTGCTTTATGGAAAGAAAAAAAGCAAGGGTTTGGCCAATAAAGCACAATCTCTATATTCTGTAAAGCTTATCAGACAAGCAGGAAGAAGATTTGGAGCAATTCTTATTTCCGTTAATAACTGCTCACTCACTGCTCCCTTTGCCTTCATGCTACTCTCATGCTTGTGGCAGCTTTAAGAAAAGCGAGAAGAAAGAGGTAAAAAAAAACCCTGAGAAATTCTATATACATATATATAGAAAATGCAGAGCCATGCACGTGGGCTGCTCTTGAAATGCATAGAAGGATTTCTATTTTGTATTCCATCATACGCCATAGATCAAAGGGAAGGAGGGAGAAAAGAGGGGGGGAAAGCGTAGTTGGATATATAACACATCATTTCACGAGAGCTGCCAGTCCCTGCGCCCAATCGGAGGGTCTGAGGGAAGCAGAGCTCTGGCGTCACCACCTCCTTTTAAAGAAGTAAAGCAAGTCACTACTCGGGGTTATATAATACTCCGACTATGCCAGACTTTGTGCCACCCTCTCAAAAACGAAGCCGCTGCCAGAGCCTGGGAGGCGGGCAGGGGAGGCACCAATGTTTCCTTTCAGAGCTTCCCCCTGCTTGGGATAAGCTGAGGAGAGGAGCAAAGAGTTTGAACTTTCGGACAGAGCAGGCAAATGGTGAAAGGCTCATCGACCGACCCGCAGTATCGTCAGTCTGTAACCCCCTCAAGAGGGGGGCTGGGGGGACAGCACTCCTCAGGATCTCATCCTTTCTTCTTCCCACAGCAGCTCTCAAGTCACACCTTACCCTGCTGAGAATAACCTAGTTCACAGGGTTAGTGAAAATGCTGGAAACCGTCAATAACCCCAACACACCCCCCTCAAACACCAGGCACGGCTCCTCCCACACTCCTCCCCATTCCTGTTACCTTCCCCTATTCCTCCCAGATTCATTGGCTAACAGCCAGGCAAGGAACCTCTTATCATCCTCCCACAGCTGAAACTGCCCCAACACAACAAAATACCCAGCCAGGCAATCTACAGCTCCAGAATTGCCAGAAGGGGAGCTAACAAAGCATCCAGCACAGGTTGTTCCCAGCAAAGCACCCAAGAGGATTTTTCTTTAACATTGTCACGTAGTGGGTCCAGTAAATCCAGTTCAAGGAGTACCTGCTGTGGGATCTTCACAGGCATTAGCAGCTCCCAGGATGAAGACCCTTGGTAGCTGGGCAGGTCCAAGCCCCTCCAGATTGCACACAAACACTGTTTGTTCTGACAGACAGACTGTGCTACCAGGAAACTGCCAGAATAAAAATAATGGGTAAAATCCACAGCAAAGTTCCCAGAGAAATCAGTGGAACTCTTACCTAAACGAGAGGCAAACCTTCCCTGAAAATTCAGTATCATAGTAATCAGAACAGCTAAAACTGCAAAACATCCAATCTCTTTTCACCTTTTATACCAACTCTATCTTTTGTGTTTTATTGAGCTGGATTGTGGAAACACAGAAGCCAACCAGCTTTTTTTTCTGCATCTTAGGAAACCAATACAAGTCTTGAACATAAGATTTGTGGATGCAGAAAGCATATGCTTAACAGACACAAAAGTCTTTTTCTCAGGAACTGAGAAAACAATAAAGTCTCCTCAACTTCTTAGTTATAGCAAGTCACCTGAGAGATGCATCCAAAATCTGCAGTTAGATACATGCTTGCTGACTGATTACCCACAACCATCTGGCTTGAGGCTGAGCCCCAGTGTCTGCACCTGTATGACAAAGCACATTGAAACACTGTGATCCATCAGGATCATTTTATAAGGTAAGTTTCCTAAAACAATTTGATAAAATTAAAATACATACGTAGGATATTAGTTCGCAAGTAAATTCTTTTGCGGGTATTAATTACTTTTGTACCTCTATGATACCACCCAAGCCATCCTCTGTGCAGGCAATTATTGCTTTGGAAGACAGTCTATAAGAAGTTACTACAAGCATTCAAATCTGCCTGGCTCTTTAAGAACAGCAAAGTGCACAGTGGTAGATGGAAGTTCAGGTTTGGCTTCCCAGGTTTACTGAGACCAGAGCTATTGTATAGGCAAAAAACTCAGACTTGAGCAGAAGTTTGCTTCCCCCAGGATATGCCCTTCCAGCTTCCTTGGAAATAGTACTGATGGGCTCTAGAGGGAGCTACATCCAGTCAGAAGTAACCAAAATAAAAGAATCTAGATAGGGAAGTCCATCAAGAAGGAAAAAATGGGAAGATGTCAATCACCACTCTTCCCTTTTCCCCAAGAAATCCTCCTTGTGCTCTACAAAGATCAACTTCAGATTAAATGACAGGATTATCACTGACAGGTACCCACTACTCTGCAATAGCTACACACAGAACACAGCTGAGCTTAAAATTAAAGCCACCCACGTGCTCACCTTCAATGCTTTTCTAGATTTAGGGAAGTCCTGACTTTTGTTCCTTTCCACACCTTTTCCTCTTTCCACTTTTAACCAACAAGAAGAGCCTGCTCTTTACTCCAACAGGCCTGTGCCCTTCTTCAGCCCCTGCCACCAGCCTTTGGATAAATAAGGACAGGAAATCAAAGCACATCTCACCAGTCTGAGGCACAAAGCAAGCAGCAACCAAGTCCACTGTGCCGTGTACAGCAGCAGATGGAAGCACCTAATTACAGGGTTCCTCAAAGAGCAGGTACAGTCTGAGGCTGCCTCAGCCTTGGGATGCCCATCTGCCCCTGATGCCTCCTGAAGACACAATTGTGAAAGGCTGCTTTCAAAAAGGAGTTTAGAGGTTAAAGTACTAATTATGTAATTGCTCCTCCTCTTCTTAAAGAATACACTGCGTTTTCCAGTAGACAGGGAGGACAACTGAAAACCAGTGTTTCCTAAGAGTGCGCATTTCCTAATGGTGTGCATTCATGTCAAGAGCAGAAGGCAAAGAGATTTCAGATTGCTGGGACAAATCTCCATTTACCAACAAAAGCAGAACCATCCAATTCAAGTAAAATATCCAGGTAAATTACTTTCTAACAGCAGTTCCTTTTATTTTTTTTCCTGCAGCAGCATGGGCCTTTCTAAATCTGGATATAAATGATACAGAATAGGATACCATTTAGTATGGTATTGTTCAGAGACTGTCTCCACACTCTGCCACTGCCTCTCTCTGAGTTTCGTACAGGTGACTATGACATGACCCAATTTAAAAGAATAACTTCAGTTGAAAAGCAAAAACTCATGTTCTTGAGTAGGTGAGCAGGAGGAGCCTGCAAAATGAACAGATTTATACCAAAGACTTTCCTCTCTTCCGCTTTCCCAACCACACAAATCCAGCTGGGGACTCCCACACACCCCACAGTTTTGTTTTGTTCCAGCACTTTGTTGGGGAGAATAAAAGATGGAATGATTTAGGGTGGGAAGCACATGAATAGCACCATCTCCAAAATGAGCAGCAGATCTCTGTACCTCAAGAATGCATTTGTGTACCATTCAAAGAAATATTAACCCACACTTCCACATGACTTTAAAAACCGATTTCCAAAATAATTTCAGCTTTTGTAACTCCAGGTGCTAATGAACTTTCTAGTAAGGTGTTAACTACTGATTTTTCCCATCAGGTTAGACAAGGAAATTACCCAGGCAGCTACAAATTGATTTCTCTTTCAATGTAATTGCACCCCTTGCTGTCCACATCAAGATGATGATCCACAAAGAGCCACAAAGGAACATCATATTATTAAAAATTTCTTCTTTTCACGCCAACATTTTTTCCCCCAACCACCAAGTGAAAACTGTAGGCAAAGCTAATCTAGCAGGATCCCTCCAGTGAGGGTTCAAGGAAAGCAAAGATCTCTTCAAACCTGGATCAGCAGTGGCTGCCATCTGAAGTCAAGAACTCCTGTCTTAGTATCTTGGGAAACTCAAAACTGTGAGTACTAAGTGGGTGCTCAAGTTCAAGCAAAAAGCAATTACTGAAAGACATTGTGGATCATCTCCAGAAAGGAAAGGTAACTCTGAATCTACCATGACACTATCAAATGCCATAAATATGATGAGCACAGCTTTAAGAGGCCAAGGTAAGGAAAAGGGTCTCTCTTCCCTCCCACTCACCTCTTCTGCCAACCTCTGAGGTTCTGAGACTTGGCCCTGACACCTTCATCGTACAGAGGAGCTGCAGTGCAAAAGAGCACCGGCACCCATGTGTGCCCCTCTCCTGGGACTCCCTGCTCTGTACCACCAACCAACTGTGCTCCTCAGTCACTCCTCTTGGACTGGTCTGTGTGTCCACAGAAACCCCACACAAACCAGCCTTGGTTTGCTCCAGCACTTTGTCAGGGAGCAGGAGGAACAGAACGAGTCTGAGCTGGGAAGAGGGAGCTTCTCCAGCTCTCCACTAGTCAAACAGAGATGCCATGGAGATAACACACTCCCAGCCCTGCAGGGAGGAAGAGGGGATGGGAAAGGAGGGAACAGACACAGGGCAGAAGACAAGGCCAATTCCATAGGTCATATCACAACAGGAGCACCTAATACATTATTGCTTGGTATTGCCTGGTATATCTGTACAGTGAGAACTGCAGTACTGGAAAAGTGTTCACTGCTGTACCCTGACAGTATTACTGTACCATACACCCTGTAACACAAACAACCAGCATTAAGGCATCTTTCAGAGAACTGAACCCACCACTTTTACCCCTGAAAACACTTTAGAAAACTCTTTAACTCATATACTCAGAGGTAAGAAAACGAGCAACTTGCCATCACTATTAATAGCAGAATTACAGCAATATGTATAAAAGAATGATTTCCAGAGATTTCAACCAGAATAAACCAAAGACATTCAGAAAATAGAAAGACAGATCACTATGGAGGGATTCATTTGAACACTCAACAGGTTTCCTCAGGAAAGCTCTGAGGTATGAACAGCCCCTGCATTTGAAAGGATCTGTAAAATCCATATTAGAGGTTTGTTTCCTCTTTACTCAAACAAGCTTTTATTCCAATGGAGTTCCACACAGCCCTGAGCAACTACCAGGATCAGAGGAGAAGTGCAGGACTTGAAACAGCCCTTTATCTCCACAGTCATCAGTACCATCACATTTCTATTGAAAAAGATTTAGGGAGCTAGGGAAAAAAAGTTCTGAGCAGTCATGCACTGCTATCAGAAAATCAAATATGATAAAACAAGTGCTGCAACCCACAAGTGATGAGAAAACAGATGAAGTGGGCTGGGATGACAAGGCTGGAAAAGCAGTGGAAGCCTCTGGCTGGGACTGAAGCGTGCTGCCAGGATGGGTGTGCAGTCTGGCAGCCAGTGGGAAGGGGTTCCAAGTGTCACAGTAGGGAAGGCCTGGAAGGAGCACTCCAGAAAAGTAAGACCAAAGCTGTAAGAGCTCCTACACTTGATGCTAAGGTTCATTAACTGACCAGTACTGAAGAAACACAGAGGATGTGAGCTATGTGGTTATTAGCTTCCACTTACTCAGAAATATTCAGAAAACTAGCCTTTCATGTTCTTTTTCTTCCCTGAGAGGAGGGGCAGAAGGTTTAAGAACTAAAGCTTGTAACATGGAAGTCCAAACTAAACTCTAGACCATCTGTGGGACAGACTCTACTAAATGCAAACAAAACTGAAAAGAAATGAGAAAATCAGTGCCAAAGCTGAAGATAGCACTCAATTACCAGAATGTCAAAGGAATTCACTCAAAATTATGAAACTGAACCTGCCACAAGTGTTAACTCCACACACAATACATATCAAAAGGACAAAACCAGGCTGCAAAACATAAGTCACTGCTAAGTCTGAGGTGATACTATCCACCATCAACAGGTGTGGATAACATGACATTAACCTTGGAAGGTTCTCAAGTCATTTGAGTCACCATCACAACATGGAAATCCTAAAACAAAACCACTATCTTGCAGGCAAATAGTGAAAAATGTTTGTTTTATCACTGTTATAAATCACTATTATTTAAATCAAGTAATTGGTTTCAGTCTGGAGAAAAGTGCAGTCTGTTGTCCTTCCAAGGAAATAACTGTGAAACTTTAATAATATTTTAAATCTTCTCACGCTAGAAATATGCAAGAGCCCATCCACAAGGGAATGATCCCCCCAGGATTCCCAGTGGGATCAGAACAACCACAGTACCAGAAGGGGAGGAGAAGAGCACAGCTGGGAATAGGGAGAACAAAGTGTTAACAGAAATTATTAAAATTAAGCTTCTAAAATGCTTCATAATATAAATATTAGAACACTGCATCCCTTCTTCTGAATATAACAGTCTGTTCCCCATATGGAAGTTGGGGTTGGTTATATTTCATAGGACAAACAGCAGGAGGCTGGGTTTTTGTTAGATCCAAGGTAATATATGACATTTCTGAGGCAGTAGGCAGCTGTGAGCAGATATCAGGAAAAGCAGACTGGACACCTCCACAGAAGAAAATAATTACATAGCAAAGCACCACAAAAACTTCCTGATACTGTGGCAGACAGAATTAAAGCTCAATCTCAAACCTCAGGGGCAGTCTAGCTTTGCTCAGATTGTGGAGAGAGAGTTTTTCCTGTACCTAATGAACAACTATAAAAACATTTTATATTAGTTTTGTGTAAATTGTCTTTTTACTCTTCCTCATTATTTTCTACATTTGTTAAAATTTATTTTTAATTAGTCACTGCAGAAATATAAAGCATAAACATGTTTCTAGTGTTTTAAGATGAAAATAAACAGCTGTCATTAGCAGTTAATGAGGTTCTGATAGGCCTACATTAATCTTATTTGCTTTGGGAAGAATAATCCTGACAAACAATTATGAGTATTCACCCACAACCATACAGATGTTGATGATAAAGTACACAGCTCTATGATAAAATAACCACGGGGAATGACCCACTTGGACAAGACATAAAGCCACTCCCCTCTGTTAATGGAAGTTTGGCTACCACATCATCTACAGTGCCACTGGTACAAGTGAACAAGGTCACCACCAGTCTCTGAGACAAATAATCTGTGTCTCTGTTAACTCTATTGGTATTGGGAATTCCCTTTTTTTCTTACCTGAACTAAGACTTCCATTTCTGCTACCTTCTCATTAGAAAAAGCCATCATGTGAATAGAAGATGAGGAAGAAAATTCATTTGTGCAAACATTTTATAAGCATTTGAAATTAAAACAGCATCTTCAAGTAGCATGTGAATACAAAACCAAAACAAACAACACTTGAGGAAACAATGGACTGTGAAACCAAAAATACTTCAGAAAGTAGAAGAGAGAAGTATCTGTCTTTAACACATACTATGATAAGAAATGGAAGACTTTCAGTAGGTTTAGGTAGATGTATTCAAAAATCTGCATAACCTTTCAAGTTATCAAAAACTGCAATTTTAAAGGAAGCAAATAGAGCATCTCCAGAGGCTCCAGCTACAGTTTTGTGATACAAAGAGCTTGATGGCAAATTCAGCACAGGGAATTCTTACCTGAGCCGTGTATTCCTGTCTCTATGTCCTTCTGCTGGACCAACAAACAGATTTCTAGGACCATGCCATGACCCAGAACAGTTACCTAATAACACTTCAACGTAACCTGCACAGCACAGGCCCACAAACAGCTGTACTAGTCCTAACCTGGACTGGTCCTGTCCTGAACAGGAGAGCAGGGCAGGTAGAACTAGGTGAGGACAGAAGGTAACAACTTCCTTAGTCAGCACTTCCACCTTTCATCTTGTAAAACACACAAATGAAAATGAACCCAACCAGCTGTTAAAGATGAGTATTGCAAATGAGCAATAATTGCCCACAGCATCCATTACATTGGTTACCTATGGGCAAACTAGTGATGTAAATATATATTTTCAGCAGATTCTTTTAACAATACAAGTAATTGTAAATTGATCTATTTCTTTATATAATTGGTTCCCCAAAACCTGAAGCTATTTTAAAAATTCTATCCTCCTTGCATTTTAAGCTTGTGGCTTGTTTCCATTATGTAAATTTTTTGGCCAGGAGTCCACATTTAACCTACATTAAATCCCTATTTAAACTAAACACCCACATAAGCACTTCTCCCTACCAAGAGCTGGACAAATCCTGACCCTTACACAATCTATTAAAGGGTCACAGCCATTTTCCTACCGCAGAGATTCACAACCCCATCCACTCACCACTTTCATCAAGTAAGTCCTCCTCGTCATCCCCATCATTGTCCTCCTCCATCGCCTCCTCCTCATCTTCCTCCTCCTCCTCCTCTTCCATATCCTCCTGCTCCAAGTCCGGGTCCAGGTCCGGATCACTCCCTGAGATTGACTCGTCTGACATGATTCCCAGTGGTGCTCCTCGTGCATTACCTGCTCATGTTCTACCGTGAGGCAGCCCTGCAAGAAAAGGAGAGAGGTCCCTGAGCCCAGCAAATCCCAACCTGTGAGCCCCGAGGCTCAACATCACAGCAGGATTACTGCACAGAAAAACACAAATCTGCCATCAGCCTTTTAAATAACAGTTACATCAGACTGTTAAATATCAGACAGTGCACACAACCCTGTGCAGAAAATGGATGCATAAGCAATGGATCATAATGATACGGGTCCAGCACTGGAGAGTCGATATCAGAACCAATATATTAACTAATCATTCAAAAAACCCCACCTCTTTATTGGTATCCTTGATACATGCAGAGCAGAAAGATTCCTGATTGTTCAGAGAAGCAAAAATAAATATATTATGTGAACAATTTCAGAACGCTGCTGTCCAAACACAAAGCATGAAAGGATCAGTCTCAGAATCCCAGAGGGATCCCTGCTATCCTGATCCCTGCAGGCATCACCACAGTGCAGGTGTGGGTCAGAGACAAACCCCCTCCTGCCTCAGCTGTACCCACTGTGAGGGTCCCTCAGCTCCCCATCACAGCCTGGCTGAACTCTCCGGTCCAACCAACACCACAGAAACAGTGTTACCTTAATAATTCGGACAGAGACAACAAAGATCCGGCTTCTAAAGGTTGAAAGTCCCTTTGTAAAACAGCGTAAGAAGAAAAGTAAACACAAAGGAAGGATGGATCAAAGAGAATTTGCATTTCCTTTCTCTCAATGACAAGAACTGGAGCTGGGTGTGCACAGCTCCTCTGTTACACTACTCCAGTGCATCACAGCAGAAATCGTGGTACAACACAACAATAAAGCCTAGAGGGAGGACCAGGGCAAGCACAAAGACACAAGTTTATCTGCTCAGATCATGCACTGTCACTTCTGGACAGTGATGGGGTTTCCTGAGCACTCCTCTTTCATAGGCACAGAATGATCATAAAGGAGCTGTGTCAGATGGATGAAAAGAAACATAACAAAGAAAGGAAAACAAAGAAGGGATCTTGATCTCAAGAAATGTAAAGCAAAGGATATGTTAAAAAATCAAGCAGAAGAATTATTACCCACACATTCCCCAGAAAGCTTTAAAGAAAGATAAGGGAAGCATTTCCTCATCACTTACTTCCCACTGACCCCTACTTATATCACATTTCTGCTGTAAACTATAAAATATTTAAGAACCAAACACTTGAAGAAGCAGAAAAAATAATTTTCAGCTGTGTTGCAGCAGTTACCAGATGAACACAGAAACCTGAAGGTTAAAGACACAACTCAACACCCCTCCAGCAGGGCTGAAAATCTAAGTGTCGAGTACACTGAATTATTCCAGCTGAAGTCATCAGTTCCTGCTCTGCCCCTCTCAGCTCCTCAATAACATCCAAGAGCTTCTGAAAGAAAGAAAACACCAGGGAAGAACAGGCTTTGCAGGGATTGGCATTGGAACAGGAAGCCTTTCACCACTTGGTCCCAGGAGCACTTTACCACCAGGCAGAGACAACTGAAGTCCCCACACTATTATTTGTGTCACACGAAATAAGTTGGATTAGTCAAGCAGATGGTAGAAAAGGCCAAAATCTGAATTAGCTCAAGTGGAATTGTGCCATTTTACACAAGCCAAAGACATTAATTCAGCTTCTGTGGTCTGCTGGTAGGCAGGTACGAGCCCTGTTGCTCAGGCAGCTGCAATACAGTGACCTCCAGCATCACCTGCTTTCTGATGTCTGGTGACTTCAGTCCAGGGCTGCAAACACAATCCATTATCAGAAGTTTATCCTTACAAAAGTTATGCTAAAGTTATGTGTATTTCAAAACAGCAGCTGGTTTTTTCTTTTAAGTAGCAACAATGTTCCCTTCCCGCTGATATTCAGCCCTAATGAATACAAACATACTCAAACCTGTAACTTGCAAAGCTGCTCATTTCCTTACATTTCAGGAAATGGTTACCCTTCATGGTTCTCTGCTGCTCACCTGGGATTTCAAGGGGATTTATTTATTCCTGTGTTGTCCATACTGTGCCTTAAACCACCTTGACACATATCAACAGAAACATATTTTTAAAATTTCTGTTTTACTATCCCAGCAAATTAACCACCACCAAAACAAAGAAACAAACCTAACCCAAACACTCCTGACATGGCAGGAATGAATTCTCATCAACAAAGAGAAAAAGCAGAAGGCTGTGATGTCACTAAATGCTCCAGGTCAAAGAATGACACATGATATAGTTTCTCCCATCAATATCCTCCTCTCTGTCATCCTCTAATGTCTCACCATTTGTCACAGAACCTTAAAAAAAAACCAAACCAAAAGACAGAATACTTCAGAAAATTGTTTAAAGGAAAGGATATAGGTCCTTGTATATCTATAAATAAAATCAAATCCAGTAGAGAGCAGATCTCTCAGACTGGAGTACAAAAGGGCTCGAATCTAAGCCTTATTTTTGTTTAGCAGTAAATACATGTTCTGTATAAGCCAACTCCTGACCCCCGCTCGGCAGCCCCAGCCATATGCAGGAGAGAAAACAGAAGCTTTTGAAAGGACTTAATTAAATGCTGCAGGTGAAACAAAGGCGGTTAACTCCTCTGTGCCTATTGTTGTGGTGCTGCCCTCCCTCGCCCCTCCCGGGTCCCGCAGCTCCCGCGGGCACTGCCCGAACCCGGGGCTCCCACCCCGCCCCGCAGGCACCGGCACCGGCACACGGCCCACACACTGCCCTTGTTTCTCACACCGATCTGACCCAGTTCAGAGCCTCCCACCAAGGGGAATTACACAACACGGCCAGATTGTAGCTGCCGCTACTGTTTTCTGGCTGAGTTATTCCAACCTGCCCCATCTCCTGCCTTTGCACACGCAGGCAACTGCGCTCGACCTTTAATCGCTGCAGGAAGGGCACTGGGCAAGAGAAACTGGTTACCTGCAACTGGACTCTGGAGCTGTCCCACACTGGATCCTCCGCCCTGCCACAGGGCAGGAGCAGGATGTGTCCCGTGTGGAGGGTTACAGCACCAAGAAACACCTATCAAACCTGCAGACAGGCACCCTGACAGCACAGTGCCCCAGCACACGGCAAGGCTGCAGGGAAATCAGGGGAAAACACGGAGAAATTTGTCTTGCTTACTCAGGGAGGAGAAAAGAGCTGTCATGTTTATCCTACCCAGGAAGTTAAACCCTGCAATCAACTGCACATCAAATTAACATCCAAGACAGCCTCTCTCATGTATTATGTCCTGTCTTTCAACAAAGATAAAAATAGTTCTGAAGTTTCTTGGGCTTTGCTTTTTTAAGGTAGAACATTTCAGATAGTAAGTAAATGCCATGTGGTGATGACTGCCTCCCCCTCAGCACAGAGAGGAGGCCCAGCTCTGGATGAGGAAACCTTGCAAATTTGGACACATTTTTGTTGTTCTCATGTTTTTCTCTGCAAATCCCTTCTTACATACGAAATTGAGAGAGAAATGTGCAAGCAACTCTTTCCCTTCTACATGACAGTTGTTCACAGCAGGGTCACACATACCATGAACCAAACTCTGAGGTGAAAACAGGATCAGGGGATGTGGGGAGTTGGACCATTACTTCCATCAGAGGACTCACCAGCACTATAAATACTAAACGATAATTTAATTAACTACTACAAATACCACCGAGTAAAAAAGAAGGATGCAGGAAGGGCAGATTAGAGCCCTTCCCCGCATGAGGAGGAGGAGTAGGGTTTCCCCTATACCTACAGGAAGCCACAGAAGCCAAAGTCACCTTAGAGAAGCACCTTTGCCCACTACAACAGAAGTGATTTGGGCACAGGACATGCTCATTCCTGAGTACACATCCAACCCATACAAATCCCTCCAGAAAGCGCAGGTTTAACACTAATGCTGCTCCAGTGCTGAACAGTAAAGAGGATTCAATCACCTCCCCAACCTCCAGCCAAGCCCAATATCTGGGACTCACCAAGATTTGTCCCTTAAAGCCTGTTTTGTAACCAAGACTCCACACTGGCCATTGTGGTGCCTGGCCATAGAAACACAACCAAGCATGCTGGCAAATCACAAGAGGATTTGCACAGACAGTTTAATAAAACCAGGTATTTCTAAGTAATTTCTGCATCACACTCTTCAGTCTCTGCTGAGCAGTCATCTTCTACAGTAATAATAATTTCCTTTAACTGTTCTTTTGTTTGGCAGCAAAAGAGTGAAATGGTTGGCTGGGACCATAAGATTCCCCTCAGTACTCTCAGCTCACACACAAACACTCCAAACTGGATGTGTATGAAGGCAACTGCTGGCTCCTTAGGGAAAACCTCATCTTTTTGCTACATCACTGCTAGCACCGTTCTGGTACAGCCTTCAGCTGTTTATAACATTGTTATAAAGGACACAGATGCATCACTAAAAAAGTCATGAGCATAAGCTTCTCTATATGACAAAAAAAAATCTTGCAACAGTTTGCAAGCAGTAAGTTGAAATTTTATTGCAAAATAATAATGAATACTTTTCAATTTAAAAATCTACCAAGAAATAAAACTGAGATCAGTTTGATTTTAAGCAAACACTATTATTTCTCTATATTATGTTATGTTACAGAACAACACCTCTTCTACATTATCATGTAAAAAATGGCAGGGGAGAGGGGGAATCACTTAAAGGGATAAATATTTTCCCAAAAAAGAGTCAACAGTGTTACTGACTAATACTAGTCCAGCAGATTCTCTACATGTTTTTAACAAAGCAAACAAGTGTTTACTGCAAAGTCAACAGGAACTTCTTTCCCCAAGCAATAACCTCCACAAATGGCATTTAGAGCCATCCTTAATTGATTACTTCGTGACTTAAATCCCTTTTTTCTTTGCAGCCTGAGACTGTTGAGACTCAGGCAGCACAGTGTTTCAGCTGTGACTCACAGCTAACTGGTGGCCACACACTGCTGGCTGGGGAGGAAAAAACAATTCTCCTTCTTCATTTCATCTTGTTTAAATTGCAACAAAACTAAGTGGCATTGACCTCTTCTAAGTGATGTGTTTTCCACAGGAATATTAAACTGAATTAAAAAGAAGGAGCGTGTAAAATCAGGAATTGAGGAGCATCTGCTTGCCCTGGACCACCCTTCTGAGGAAAGCAAATGTGCTTCTCCCCATCCCACATAAACACAAGGACAATGCATCTAGTCTTCACTCACACTGGGTGATCACACCACTGTGATCTGTGGGGAGCAGGAACTGAGAGGAAAAAAAATAACAGACTGCTTTAAAAAACACATCCATATATCAGTCTTGAGAGAGCTGCAGGATCTGATCTTCTATTCTCTCTGGGTTAACAAATCTCCTTCCTGAAAGGCACCAAAAAACTAAAACCAGCCTGAAACTGGCTGTTCCCTCACAACACAAACAACAAAAGCTGCTGCGAGAAAGGGTGGGAGAAAGGATAAAAAAAAACCAAACTAAAACCAACTCGTAACGAAAAGGGAGAGCTAATCCTTCCCCTGTGCTGACATGACAGCGCTGGAACGGAGGATGTGACAAAGAAGGAACATTACATAAGGCCTGGCCCCACCGCAGTCCGAACTAAACGAGTCACCGGCAGCAGCTGCAGATCCTCATCCCACCTGAGCCGGGCACATCCACATCCACATCCCCCGCCTGCCTGCACCCCTGCAGCCCACTGCCCACAGCACCAGCATTTGTAACCTCTACAGAAAACCTCAACTCCCCTTCCCCACGGGAGGCTCTTCACCTCTGGACAGAGCCAGTAGAAATGGGCTTTATTTTTTTTTTGTGGTTGTATATAATTATTTGCCTAAACTACATCGCATTTTATTTACTGCTATTAAAGCAGAAACTGACTTCCTATAAATCAACCCCTTCCTTTGAAACAGATGAAATGTCCTCACCAGAGAAAAGCAGTTTGCTTTGTACTCCATAAAAGTTCAGGCTATCTGAAGTATGAAGCATAAGATCAGCTTTGCTTACAGCAATTACTGATATTCATCTGGTTTAACACCATCACAACAAAAACGTCGTCCCTTACTTCACAAAATATTTATTGTTTTAGCTTTGTCAGCTTCCATATAAAAGGCACTTGCATTCCCAGCTGCAGGAAACGGGGGGGACAAGGAAACTTTCCTTCCTAATTACTGTTTCTTATTTCAAAGCAAACAGCATTTCAATATAAAAGCCACTTTTGAGTGTGCTTGTATAGGTTTTGCCCATGGTGCTACAACTGTAGAAAAACAACCAAGACCTGTGGAAGGAGTAAAACCCCAAGAAAATATTTCAGGTCATATGGAACACTCAACAGGAGGGCACAGCATGTCAAGATCCCAAGTTATAGTCAATATATTTTATATAGCAGAATAATTTAGAGTAGATTTTCCTACTCTGCATTAATGATAACAATTCTCAAGTTCCAAAAGATAGATTTGAAGAGTCAGCTCAAGGGAGAGGTGTGCCAAGCCTTCTGTTTGTGAACATCCAAACTATGTCAAGGTGTGAGCCAATTCCCACAAGCAGGAAAGATCCAGATAACTGAAGGATCCCTCCAGGAGTTTAAGCTCTTGTTACACACAGGTGCCAGAGAAGGAGTTATATAATAAATCAAGACTAAATTACATAAACAGAAGCAGTGGAACAGAGAGGAGCAAAAAGGCTTGGAGCTAATCCCCTCTCAAGGAAAGATCAGTCACTGTCACTCTCTGAACACCAGCTATGGCTTTGGTTACTGAGATACCCAAACTTTATGGCTTACCCCCTTCAAGGGTATCCCACAGAAACAGACTGGGATAGCTCGAACAATGTTTTTGCATCTTTCAGGATGAGGAAAACTGCAAGTTTTCCAAATGCCAAAAAGGTCTAGTTCCATCCTATTTTCTCAGTATCACCCCATCCACACACTCTTCTTTCTCTGCCTCACAGAGAAGCACATTTCCTTACAGGGCAGTGACTCACTTCCCATGACTATGTCCCTGCTCAGGAAATGAGCTTCCCCCCCAGCAGCAGAGCAGGGCAGCCCCCCATCCCCTGTGACACAGATGCCACTCACACAGCACAATGTCACCGACAGGTCACAAAGCAAACACAACCCTCTGCCTCTGGCCATGGGTCTGCACTTCAGCACAAAGAACCACACAGGTTTGGGAGCTTGGGTTTGATGCCTCATCTTTCTCCCTCTTCAGAACTGGACCTAAAACCTGAGGTTCCAGTTTATGCAGTTTTTAGAAAAAAGGAAGAATTCCTCATGGTTCTGTTCCTCTTTATTCCCTACCCCACCTCCAGCAGTGATAATTACACCAGGGATGAGGAAGCATTACTTATGCCACCTACAGTTTACCAAAGAAAACGAGCAAAAAAAAGAAAAAAGAAAACCAGGAAATCCTGAAGTAGGAAGAAATGGAAATAAACAGTTTTGAACTTACATGATATGAAGATGACAATTAGCATATGTTAGACCTAAGTTACAGTCAAGCAATCAGACATTAATTTTTACTGGATTCCAATGCAGATTAAAAATACATTAAAGGATTAAAAACTGTCATAAACATGGGTTTCTTTCAGAGTCATTCCCTCCAACAGTCATTCCCTCCCTGCAACATTGCACAGTGCTGGAAAAACTAAAACATGAAGTGCCACTTGTAACAGTCATTTTTCTGCTAGTTTTGAGAACAAAGCCACCAGAACCAGTTGATCTGTGCCTTTCCTACTAAACAGATCAAAATGAAACACTCACACTGATCCTTATCCATCCTGCACAAACACATTTGCTTTGCTAACACTTAAGATTGACACTACAGCAGCAAACAGGGAAAGCAACTGGACAGAACAGTCTGCTGTGGTAATGGAAGTGCCACTCTGGTTGTGTTTTGCTGGCTGAAAACTTCCCACCAGGCCTGCAATGGAAAAGGATGCAGCTCACTGCCTCTCCCCACACAACACAAACAACCCAACACACTGCTCAGGAGATCATTTGCATACACACAAAAATCACCCCAATTAGAGATAATAAGTGTTATTTCACAGAAGAACCTGAGCTACGAGTCTCATGATATGCACATTATATGCTCAGCTTATAAAATTGTGAGTATACAACTCCACATATTTGAGCTTACTTCCAAAAGAGCTTTAAAACAGCACAATGCAAGTTGGGCTAAGGAGACATGCAAATATTAACAGAAAGATAATATATCCTGCAGGACAACATACCCTTTTGGTAAACATGCCCAACTGTATTGTCCCAGTTTATGCAAAACAGGACATTAACTATCATCACCAACAAGCACAACCATATCCAAATGTTAAGGCAGGAAGGTGCAATTGAAAAGGGACACATTAACAAACTCCCATAAAACCCTGTATGGGGAATAAGCACCACAACAGTCACCTAGAGAAATAGCTGCTGGCTAGACACAAATCTTCTGGAGTAAAAATGTCACTGTCTCCCAAACGTGTCAATTCACTTAACTCTCATTAATGCCAGCAATGCCTTCTGCAATACTTGCTCTCACTGAACAGACAACACAGTATATTCACACCCTTACAGAATCCAAAATGTCCTATTTCCAAGATTCAGAAACAGAATGACAAAGAACATTCAGCTCAGATCTTCAAAAAACCACAACCTTTCAAGTATTCTTTCTCTCAAAGTTAAGAGCAAGTCTCAGTCAAGTGCTTTCCCCAAATGGCCACTTTTTCTATCAAAGCTCATTTGCAAATTCTGCTTGACTGCAAATACAGAGGGAGCAGCAGGAAACCAGGTCCTTCTTGTGTCCCCTCGACTTGTGACTATCCCAAGTGCAAGCGACCATATGCTGTAAGAAGTCAGCATCCCTACACCCAGCTGCTGCTATTGCCCAAAATACAACAGGAATGGAATTTCTTGCTTCATCTCTATTTTTCTCCCCTTCTCTTCAATTATTAGTTGGATTATTGAATTATTAAGCCTTGAATCATGGTCGCTAAGTCATAAAAATCACAGCATTTCTTAGGCTGGAAAAGAGCTCTAAGATCACCAAGTCCAATCATTATCACAGCACTGTCAAGGTCACCACTAAACTATGTCCCTAAGTCCCACATCAGCACGTCTTTTAAATTAAAAGAAACCCCACAAACCCAAAACAGTGACTCCACCACTTCCCCAGGCAGCCTGTTCCAGTGCTTGACAACCCTTTCAGGGAAGAAACTTTTCCTAATATCCAAACTAACCCCCCCGGCACAACTTGAGGCCATTTCCTCTCGTCCTGTCCCTTGTTCTCTGGAAACAGAGCCCGACCCCCACCTGGCTCCACCCTCCTGTCAGGATGTTGGGGAGAGTGAGAACCGAGACTCCTTTTTTCCAGGCTGAGCCCCCCCAGCTGCTCCTCATCAACCTTGTGCTCCACACCCTTCTCGTGAGGGGCACAAAATTGAGCCCAGGATTTGAGGCGAGGCCCCACCAGTGCCCAGTGCAGGGCTGAAATTTGAACAGTAACTCCAATGCTTGTTGTGATGGGAGATTTTGGCTACAATTATTAATGTTCTTTAACAGAGAGCACCAATTACACGGCACTTACAGAGAAGATTTACTGCCAATGCTATAAAGTCTCAATCAACTTCATTCATAGTTCTCTGTCTTTTAGGAATGAAGGAGGCAAATGATCAAAGTTAAAGACTTTCTAGAGGATGCACCTTCTCATCACAGTACAAGGCTCCACACTTGCACAGAGGACACCAGCTCTGTATCTCATTCTGTCCAAATTAGCATTTCACTGACCAGAAGTATTGATTTAATTGAAATACAAGATCTCCTCTCCTGTATTTCAGAAGTGCTATGACAGTACAGGAAGAAGAAGAAGAAAAAGGCACCTCTAAATTATTTTTTTTTAAGGAGAATCAGAAAAAAATCCAACATTTTCTTACAGAGTCTGCATGACTAAGCAGATCACTCACTTCCTCACTGTTCTCTACTCATTAACTGGGTCTTATTTCTCTCAAGTAGTTAACCACTGTCATTACAGAATAAACAAATTCAGATCACATAATAAAGACCTCAGCTACTCCCATTCGTTGGAGAACAGGATGTGAAGTTGCAGAAGACAAACTTCAAAATGCTGGCTCGGGTAAACCTTACTACACATTGTCCAGAGTTCTGAGCTTCCGCTCCCCCCACTCCCAAAAAAAAAGGCTTCCCCAGGAAATTCTCCTCCACAGATAACAGGACCAGAGCAGAAGATTAAGGGAAAATTAAAAAAAAAAAACAAAACACATTTCTTCTGCAATAGCAGCTTTTCCCCAAACATCTGATCTCAAAAGCAGTAACTATTCCATGCAACAGTCACCCTGACACTCAGCTTTCAAGGCAATTGCTTTTTCCTGTTTAGAGCCTGTGCTACACTTCACACACGAAGCACTGAAAGGCACTGGGCTTACAAGGTTTCTTTTTTGTTCCCATTTCCTCAGTTTTTGGCACCTGTGGACAAGGAACTTGAAACCCAAGTGATGACACCACTCCTGCAGCTTCTTGATTTAAGGAAATATTCTTTGTTCCTGCTATTTCACCCCAACATCCCCTACAAACAAAAGTGTTACCCCCTATGTCCAGCGGCTTGTGTTTGGCTGCTGAGGCTCATTCCATAACCTGGGCACTGTTTTTAAGGAAGGAATATACAGCTCCTGCTTTACTCCTGGAAAGGAGCAGCTGCAGCCAGATACCTTTTCACACAAGATGCCGCAAGAATAATCTAACCTTTGGACAGTTACATTACCCTGGGAATGCTGTTCCTTTCACTTCAATCAGTGAGTGATGCAAATAATAAATGCAAAGAGTGAATAAAAAAGCACAATACACAGAAGATGGCAACCAAAACCTGATGCTAATCCCACCAATTAGAGAGGCAGAGACATGCCTTGACACTGACAGACAGTTTTCAGATTCCACAGGCACCAGAAGGGTAATAAACACTTGGCCTTGATTAAATTACCCATTTTCCCTCTGCAGCCTCTCAGGTCTTGAACACACTCTGGGCAGCACCTGCTCCCTCCCACTCACACATCACTCCCACACCTCGCCAGCACGACTCTCATAGCTGGACAGCAAACTGATTCAGCTGGAAAACTACCTGGAAGCAAAATTCAGTTCTGAGACGTGATTTACTACAATATTGCATGAACAGCTGTGCAGGCACAAAGGGAAAAACAGTGAGAGGTGGGAACACACAGCCCTGGGAATGGGCTGACCCAACTGGAGTCGCTGCCAGCAGGGCAGATACTGCTCCAGCACAGGGCACAGGCAGAGCTTTGGGTTGAGAAAGTGATGGTCCTTAAGACAAACTTCCTTGCCTTCGACACAAACACCCACCAAAAGGATGGTGAATGTACCCAAGGTGAGACATGAACACTCCCAGACTTAATCTTTTCAATTGTCTCTTTCTTTAAATAGCCATGGCATCACTACACAGTTTGTGTGGTGGTATCTATTTCTGAAGTTCATTTTCCTGGGCTTTTTTAATTGAAAAATCAATGCAATTGCCACTCTAAGGGCAAAAGGATCATAAATTATATCATGCAGTCAGATACCCTTGCTGTTCACATCTCTCACCCCATAGCAAATAACTTTAAACTGCCCAGAGCTCAAAGCAAAATACCCTAACCCCTAACCCTTCCCATGTAAGTACTTCACATGTAAGATATTTAAGGAGAGCCTCTGTGAACAGGTCCTTGCAGTCACATGTGGGCAGCAGCACTAAAGTGGCAAAGGCAGGGTAAGGCTCTGTTCCAGGGACTGGGAAGATGAGCTGCCCTGAGCTCAAGAAGCTCAAAACTATCACTGACAGAACTTTCCCTGGGTCAGGATAAGTCCCCTCCTGAATGCACTTGGGCAGGAGCTCTCAAAGGAACACCTCTAAGGGGTGACAAAGGGAAGTGATGCAATCTGCACCCTGAGAACAGATGGGTGATTTCTTCAGCCTCAGGAAGAGGAATTGGCTTTGGCCACAATGCCCCTGGCTGAGATCAAGGGCTAATTTTTAGTACTGGAATAAAAGAATTACTTGCTCCAGTCCTCTTTCTTTCTTTTTTTCATGTTGTGTCTTATCATATCTGGGACAGGTAGATATTTGTGGGCTGTCCTAAAACTTAGACCTGTCCCCAGGATGCAACCAAGAGCCACTGTGGAGTTCTGGCTACAAATATCTGAAGCCTCTCACGCACTTCCCCACTTGCCTTGTGCTTGTCTCACTCAACACTGGGACTTTACCCAAACTGTTCAAGGAGGCACAACCACTCTTGGCATGAAATTCTAGAAGTCTTCTCTCATCCTTTTTTCTCACAAGAATGAAACTGCCACTCCAGAAACTGCTGCTCTTGGTCTCAATTTTTCTGACTCAGGCCACAGGTAAACTATTTAGTGGAAGATGTAAAACATGAAAAAATGTCCCAAGCAAAGATGTGAGGAAAAAAGAGACAGGTCCCCTCAGCAATCATGAGAAAAATACTTGTCTGATATCAGATGTAGGAGGAGTTTCAGCATAGTTAGACAAAATGAAGTAGAAAAAACTGAAAATCCTTATCTCCCAAGTTCTATAATCTTTCCCTATCCCCAAAATCTTATTCAAACTCCTGGATGATTAACTCTGTTCACCTTCAATCTTTCTTGCCCTAAAGCAACTGCAAAAAGAAGCCAGCAGATCACTTAAAAAAAGGGAGAAAGAAAAAGTGGAGTCATTGTAAGGCTGCAAGTAAAGAAATTGTTCAGTTATAACCACTTCTCTCTTCACTGCCTTCTCTTTGTCAGCAAAATGGGTCAGACAAGATAATAATAATGAGAGCAAGAGATGCTGCCTCATTGGAGGGGGGAGACACACCCCCTCCAAAACATAAGGAAAGTCAAAGATTAAAATGTAAATAGCTCCCCTCAACAAAAGGATTTTATCTCTAAGTCCTCCTGCACAGGCCAGCCCAAAAGTGCAAGGAAAAGAATACAAGACCTTGCCTGCCATGATGAAATAATAAAATAAGCAATAGAGGGAGAAAGGCAGCACTTGGCTGGAAAATGCTTCCAGGAGGTAACATCTTTCAGCAGGACAGTCTCTCTCAGTGACAAAAGAAGTCATTTGCTGTAGCACTGACCCTTCCTCAAAACCAGAGGTCCTGAGCAGACACAATACACCTGACACTTGCTGAACCATCCTCCCTGCATAGGGGCTGTTGGTGCACACACCCATTCCCTGCTGAACTCAGGGGAGAGCCTGTGGGAAAGGCCACCCAGCACCTGCCAGGAGCAGAGCACCCATCCTGTACTCCCACAGCCTCCCTCAGACACAGGGCTGGGCACACACCGCTCCTGTGACGGGGAAAAGACCAGGATGTCTGGAAAGGTGCTGTCACGACACAACCAGTTCCCATGGTACTGCCAGAAGGGTTTGAGGAAACACCCCCAACCAACAGTCCTGATGGGCCACTGAGAACCTACAGGTTCCCTAATGGCCAAGGCAGAGGAGGACTCACAGTTTGTTTTTTTTTCCCCCCCCTCTCCACAGTCTTCACTGATTTGGAAGGTAGGACACAACAGAAACCACCCCTTGGTTGGACAAGGAACATACTCATTTTGTACTGGCAGAGACACACAGGACACTACATCCTTACTCACTCACATTCACAGCTACCTCTGCCAGCAAAAGCATGTGCAATTTCTTCCCCCAATGAAAAAAACAATTTTTTACGGAATGTAATGATTTTGCCTCCAACACTGACAATACAGTTTACCTCTCACTAATGCAGCAAACTTCTTGACAGCACGTGATCAGATTTTTTGAGAAAAAAGACTGGGGAAGATATTCCAATCAGTTAAGGAAATGAAACAGCCATCCCTGTCCTTCCTCATACAGCCCCTTCCTTTCCCCCACCATCAAAAACTACAGTGCTTCCTGCAAACACAGATCCCAAACATTTTGTTCCATTTAAGTACATGGTTCATATGAGCACATTTGAGAGAAAAATGTATTTAAAAAAAAATAGACTTACAGGAGTGGTGTAAATGAACAACTACCATCACCAGATCATTTGACCAACTCCAGCAGGGGCAGGAAGAGAGACCTGGTCTGAACATGGCTGGGTGAGACCTGTCTGGCCTGTGCAGATGCTCCCCCACTCTCACAGTGACAGGCACACTCACACAAGCACAGTGCATCTCCTCAGGCATGTCTTTCAAATGATACTCCAGCCTGACTTGATGACTTTGATGGAGACATCCTAATTTCCCTTAATACTGACAAGCATCTTCCTAATGCCTTCAGTGGTTGATCACATCCATTGTTAACTATCTGTGCCTTTTTCCTCATTTGTAATAATCTTTTTAACTCCCAGGCACTGGCTGCTGTCCTATCTTTTCCACTAAATTAAAGAGCCCTTTGGTACCCAGCCTATTCTGCCCAAAGAAAACTGAGAAACTTGTGATAAGCTAAACTGATTGAGCATTTAAAAAAAAAAAGTTCTATAATGAGCAATTTAATCACCCAAACAACACTGAACACTGCATTCCTGTTGCCTTTGACCATCTCTTTAAAAACACCAACTTCGCCAAAATGCTCCCCAGCTGATTTCAGCTCTCTGGCCCCATTCAGTATTTCCTGTGTTATGGATGTGTGTGTTAAGGACACACTGCCACACATCTGCTCTGCTCCTGCCCTTTCCAAGGTCACTGGTTTCTGGAAGCACAGCTCTGTATTCCAAACCCACAGCCTCCAGTCTCTCCCACAACACACACAACCCTGTACTCCAGCTCTATAAAAGTGTATTTGGCCATATTAGACCCAGTTACCCAAACAATTCAGAGGACACTGTACAGCTGCTCTTCCTTCTTCATGCTTCACCACTCAGCACAACCTTTACATAACCCACTAATTTGAACAGCTCTAATTTCATGTTTTCTTCCAGGCCACTGATAAAAATACTACGAAACCATGGACTTACTACAAATCCCTGAAAAATCCTCCATTCATATCCTATATTTCACATCTATTACTTTCAATCTAGGTTTTGACTCATAGATCATTAATGAAAATGTACCTGTAGAACAAGATACACTTTTCAACAACACTCTCACTGACTGAGACAGGCATGGGAATACAATTACCACAAAAATCCCATTTCTAAACTGTGTTTGATACAAGAACTTTAATTACAAATTTTGATCTTCCAGTGCACTGTCACTCACCAGCCATGTCACAGTTTCCTTTGTTTCACTAGTCTGGGGTAAATCCTCCCACCAGGCCTCCTCAATCAATTCCTTTTTGAGTAACATCCCATTTGACATTTCCCATTTGACTCATATCCAGTGTGAGCACCTGTGCTCCACAACCCCCTTCCAGGCTTTCACAGGTCCATGGGTTTTGTTTGGCTTGGTTTCTTGTTGCTGTATGTGAATTTTGTTTGGTTTGAGGTCTAGTTGATTGTTGTTGTATGTGAATTTTGTTTGGTTTGAGGTCTGGTTGGTTGTTGTTCTATTACCATCTGGGGGCAACAAACAGCTACAGCAATTTACATAAAATAATAAACTTCAACAACCTATTTATTCTGGATTCAGCAACTCCAATTAAAATAACCCACATCTAATTGATGCTGATGTCCTGAATAAGACTTGAATTTCTCAGAGACTGGAGAAGATCTTGGATGAATTACCATGTCTCTAAAGCATTACTTCTACAGTTCTGTTTTCTTCACAAGATAAAATTTAAGGTAAAAATTTTCATTGTGAAGAGATGATAATTTTGTCCATATTTTGTCTACATTATTGTCCATAATTTTTCATCTCCCCTTCTGTGCCTGCTCTACAAACACTTTGTACCTGGTCAGGTTCTGCACTTTAATCAATTCTGCCCTTGTATAGCTCCAGCTCTTTGTTAATTAGCTCAAGCTGGTTTGCCACAGAGAACTCCAGAGTAAAGTTATCTGCCTGTAATCCACCAAATCACTACAAAACCCCCTTAATTGCTTTTATAAGTTTAGTGCCTCTCCTTAGGCTCTTATATAAAGTGTTGTTTTGCACCTGAGCCTTCGATCAAAGTCCTGCTCATGTGCAGCCCAAGTTCCAACGTGTTTGTAACACAAGAAAGCACGTAGGGATATTGAGCCTTTCCAAATTTCATTTTCTGCTTATGTGCCAGCAAGGGTCCTCAGCACAGAAGAGAAAGTTAATCTGCTTGATTCCTGGCTGGGAGTTTCAGGTACAGCAGCACCAAGTGTTTTGTGCTAAGGCTCCTACCAGTGAATGTGCACACGCTGAGGAGGAGGAAAGAGTCACTGCAGCCATCTCAGCAGGAAGCTGGTTCATCTCATCAACTCTCCTCCATTTCAAACAGGTGTCCAAGAAGCCCATGGTAACTGCACTTGACAGCTCAGGAACTCCTCCCAGGATTTAGGGCAGTAACAGAGGGCACTGTTTGGTTTGAACGCTGTACTCTGTGTTTACACCACAAGCCACACTGATTGCATCTAACAGAGCCCTTCAGCCTGAAGCAAATGCCTAAAAGTCCTTCCTTAATGCCTCCTGCATCTGTGAATGATACCTTCAGTCACGAAGTTATTCAGCACTTTTCTCCAGCACAGAATCAATACTTCCCCCAGACAAGTGCACACCAGCCTTTACGTCTGTCCTGGTGTTTGAATAACCAGCTGTCACTAACACTGAGCTGGATCACTCTTCCTTTCTCGGTCTGTGCATTTCAACTTGCAGGCACAGCCTCAGAACAGCAGCTCTGGGACAGGCTGACAGGTCACCCCAGAGGGCTTCAAATCACTGCTCCTCCCTGCACAATTCAGAGCAGGCTGAAAGTGCTGCTATTAAACTTAATTGTTGTAATACTTCAAGTGAGTCCTAGTTACCTTCAAAATGCCACGAGATTTTTGGAGGTGCCAGACTGACCCCTCCTCCAGCATAATCACTGAGCAAGAACAAGATTTCAGTCATCACAGCAGCCCTGAGACTGCAATAGCACTGAATCAGCCTTGCTCACAGCACTGAGCTGAAATTCTGCTGCTCCACATCAGACACAAAATTGAGCCAAGGGCATGTCTGACCTTTAAGAATTTCTGAAACCCTATTTTCTGTACTTTGAGGTATTTTTCAAAGTAACGAGTCTTACTGTTATTTTTATGCAGTTTTGTATCTGCATGGCTGAAAGCAATACCTACTTTTTCATCTTTTTTTTCCCCTTCAAAACTTGTTTCAACTTCAGATATACTAATTTTGCTAGAAAACACATGCAGTTGGCATTTGCTGGTTATCACATACAAAATACTGATCATTAACTTTCATTACTTAGAATGAGATGCCATCAGTGACAGTTTAAAAGAATGATGACTTAAAAAACAAACAATAAAACACTCCCAACATATTCTCAGAAGTTCTACCAGTATCTAAAGGTGTCTGTTCAAAAAATTCCCCCTTCTCACACCTACCTGTAACTTCACCTTCTTCCTTCTCCCAGTGTATGACACTTGATTTCATCAGCTAATTCTGCTCCTTTCTCAAACACATGGTGTTATTTTATCATTCCCTTTCATCTCTGAGAGTTTTAATTAAACATAGAAACCTTAATTTCTAGGACTTTATAAGTCAACTAGAAATGAAATTTTCATTCATTGTTTCAAATTACCTAAATGTCAGATTCTACACATGTTTTTCTACAAGTCCAAACCTAAACACACTGACTTCTGTGCTGGTGAAAATACTTAATAAGCACCAACCTGGGGTGCAGGGGAAACCACAGCTCTTTCTAAATTCTTTTAATTTTACACAGTTACAAATGTTGCTTAAACACAACAAATTCCTCTCTTGAGATGAGAAATCTCAAACAAATTCAGCTGCAATTAAATCAACATACTTGACAATCAGGAAAACATAATGTAGAAAATATTTTGTGTAAGCAGAAAACACTCCTCTCGAAATTATATCTGTACCAGGGATCTAGGAATAGGCAATTGTACTTTTAATTCTGGAGAACTCAGTTCCTGCAGAGGCAAGTTTAAAATAAAGAGTCTTTGTTAGCAGAGAATATTTATCCTACAGAGATACAGCCTCTCAGGAACAGTTAAAGTGTCCCAAAACCTCCCAAGCACCTGAAGGAAACACCTTCAAAGCCATCAGGGAACAAAACTGCGCTGCAACTAATGGCTTAACAACACTGTATCCGGGTGTCTGCTGTAACCGACACCCATAAACAACCTTATTTGAGAACACACTTTCTACATTGTTGTAGTCTGGATTTGAAGTCGATCACATGGTATCCAAACCAACCCCCAGGGAAAAGCCTCACTCCGCTGCCCCTCCCTCCCTACAACAGTAATTTGATACATCTCAGAGTATTGGAAACAACAGAATTTTCAGAAATCAAGTGAAGGCAACACAACAGCCGGACCTGTTGGCTGGGAGGCACAACCAGTCAGGGTGTGTGAGACAGCACACGAGGCAGGAAAGGCCAGGGAGACAACAGTCACCACTGGAGACATCAGGAATATGAGGAAAAGGATGGGAGAACAACTGTTCAGAGCTGCAGAAGGTGTGATTTGACACGTGTGTGTGTACCTACACACCAGCAAGGCTCTGGGCAGAGCTGCGTGGCAGGAGGGTGACAGACACCAGTGGTGTGCACAAAGACAGCTGTGCACACACCTGTACCTGCACACAGGCACACAAGAGCCAGCAGGGCACCCTGGCAGCCCTGCACATGGGCTGCACCAGCAGGAGCACAGCCACCTTGATCCAGGGAAAACAGGACTCCCTTTCACTCAGCACTTCTCAGACCCATCAGAAACTCCACTCTGGGCACCCCCAGCCCCTGACAGGCACTGACAAACAGAGGGGGTTTGGTGAAGGGCTACTGGGGTGCCCAGAGGGACAGAGCTCTCGCTGTGTGAAGGGGCTGAGCGAGGTGGGGATGTCCAGACTGGAGAAGAAAAGACTTTGGGGAAGCTGAGAGCAGCTCTCCCACAGCTACCTGGAGCCAGCAAGGAGACAGAGGCTGTGCACAGGGTCATGTGGCAGGACATGAGACACAAACTGCAGCAGTGGAGGTGGTGACCTGACCTAGAGGAGAAGTTCTTCCCTCTGAGGACAGTCAGGCACCAGAGCAGGAACACAGACTGATGAACCTTTGTCTTTGGAGAGACCTGAATGAACAAAGTCTTGGACCCCACCACGAGCAGCAGGGTGGACTAGACACCTCCAGAGACCCTGTCCATCCTGAATTGTTCTACCATGTCAACTTGTATCCCAGAGAACACAACAATGTCTTGTTACAGTTTTCTATGTCAGGCTGTACTTTCACTTTTGAGATGACACAAAACCCACGTTTGGTTCTTCTCCTCAACACAGCACACCATGTTCCCACCCAGGACCTGCAATACTCTCAGATATGAAAGCTGGAATTCCAAGAGGTTTCAGACGCACAGAAGTTACCTGTTACCTGAGTGCAGCACAAGTGGAACACAGTGGCTAAACATTCAGAGCTTTTCCTGGGAGAAGGTGGTATTCTGAGGCACAGCCAACCCAGAGAACATGACGCAGCCACAACAGCTCTCCCTCAGAGCAGCAGCTGTGTTATTTCTCCTCACTTTCAGGCTCAGCACCTTCCAAAGGAACACCCACTATGTTCTGAGGCCAATGAGATCACGGGGCAAGGGCTGAGTGGTTCTCTCTCTATTCAGGAGGCAGCTCCACACCTGGAGAGAGGCCCCCCCTTAGCAAACCAATGCCATGTCACCTGCAATGGTCCAAGCAGGTGCTGGGTGCTGCTGTCCCCAGAGCAGAACTACCAAAGCAAAGGCTGTTTATTCTAAATTAATTGATTCTGCACTGGAGCAGACAGAGAGCACTCATCAGGGCCACTACTCTAAGCCAGGGAGGGGAGTTACCACCTTCAACCAGGCAGCAGGAACATCCTGAACCAGCACAGAAGTTCCTGCAGTGATTTTCTATAGGCTAAGTGATTATTCACCAAGGATGATGCTTACATAACCATACGAAGGATATCCAACAAAGTTATAAAGACACGAATACATGATCATTAGCATCTTATTAGCATTAAAAAAAAAAGGAAAAAAGGACTCTGAACTTTCACTGGTCTTTCTTTAAACAAAAACTGTCCCTCTGCACACAGCCTGAAGGGATGCACTCAAGAACTTTTTAAAGCACCAGTTTTGTACAGACCGATGAAGAGCAGAAGGGAACCCAATGGGGTTCATGAGAAGCATTCACACGTGAACACCAAAACGCCCAGACACCCACACAACCCCCGGCAAAAGCCACCCACGAGCCATTTATCCCTTGGAGGGAGCAAGTTCACAAACCGTGAGACAGGACCGGGCTCAGCACACCGAGCCTGCCCGCTCCCCAGCTCACCAACAAGTCTCACGCGGACACCAAATTATGACTTGGCAGGTCAGTTCGCCGGTGCCACAGCCCGTGTTTACCAGCCCCGCACATCCCATCACACACATCCTATCCCACCCCACCCGCGCCGCCGCGGAGCGCGACGAGCGCCGACCCCGGGCAGCCCCGGCTCCGCTCGGCGGGGCCGGACCGGGCTGACCCCGGCACGGCNAGCGCCCGCCTCGTCCCCCGGGCAGCAACAGGCGCCTCCGCCGCGAAGGTTCCGCAGGGCGCAGAAAGGTTCCCCCCGGCCCCGGCCGGCGGGGTCCCGGGGCCGTGCCCGGGGCTGGAACGGGATGTGCCGCGGGATGCGGGGCCGGGGCCGCTCCTGCCGGTGCCATCGGCTGTGAGGAGAGTGGCTGCGAGGGGGCAGCCCCCCATCCCCGGGGGGTGCTGTCAGTTTGTCACAGGCAGCCCCGGCCCTGGGACCGTCAGCTCTTAAACCCCCACACGAGCGTGGAAATTCACCCGGCTCCGAGCCCCCGCTCCAGCGCCAGGCTTCTGCACAGAGCAGAACTTTTCCCTCCTTTCAGGTACAATACAGGACCCGTTTATGTTCACAAACGCTATTTCTTGTTCTCCTGCCACGAACTTGGCTCCGCTGCCTCCATACCCTGCCCTCAGGTACTGGGCAGCCACCGGAGTCCACCCAAACCCTTCTCCAGCTTGACACTCCCACTTCCCTCAGCCTGTTCAGCCCCAATCCATTCAGAGCCTCCCCAGGACTCACTTAAGTTCACTCCTCTCGCAAGACGACGGTGTCCAAAAAACCACAGGCAGCATTGGAGATGCGAGTGCTGAGGAAGAGATGAGCTCACCTCCACTGGCTGGCAGCGGTTCCATGGACAGAGAGTGCGGTCTATCCATAGCCTCCATCACTGCCAGGACACCACAGTCAGCGTGTCCTGCTCAGCACCAGGAGCTCGGTGTTTCCTGCTGTTACAGGGAAGAAAAATTGCGAGGTCAGCAGAGAAAATGCCTCTCCGGTTCCCCAGAGCAAGAAAAATAGAAGTGGGGGACCGGTGTCTGACTCAGGATGTGTGGTGGCAGCCTGGGCATCATCAGTGTTACTCAACCCTTAGTCCTTCAGGAGTCTCCTGGATTTCAGGGAAAACAGAGCTGGTCCAGAATAAATGAGCCATGGCACCACAGAGCCTTCTCACAAACACTGTGCCCCTGGGCAAAGACATGAAGGATCACAGCAAATCTTCACCCTCCTCCCCACCTAGACACATCCAACTCCTCCCTGGTACCTTCTGTTGTTAAACCTGACGTGAAATGCCAGGTTTTCCTTCCCTGTCTCAGCCTGTCACACAGAGGAGTCCTTCAGAGAGAGGGAGGATGGTGGAGGCCTCAGAGGCAATGGGAAAAGTGCAAGTTAGAGCAGGCAGAAGGGCTCCCAGCAGAGCAGTGAGAGGTGAGAAAATTATTCTTAATGCCTATAGATGTACAACCACTATCTTCCACAGGCAACGAACCTTTGCAATTGGACACCCATATTGTCCAGTGGATATTTTGGGCTGGTTTTGGCACAGGAACTGCCTGCACAGTCCCACTACAGTGCTTTTCTCTTCACACAGCTCCACATCTCCCACACTTTCCTTGTAGGCAGCTCCTGCTGCAGCCTCAGGACACCCACAGATGCCACCACCAAAAACATTTAGTCCAACCAGCAAGTGTGAGTTATTACTTCTGGTTTGCAACACTGAGGCTGCAGTTACACCATGCAGAAAGAACTGGGGTAGCAAGCCCAGCTGTTATTCCTCAAGGAAACATAAGTACCCTTAAGTCCCACCACATGTCAGCTCTGTGTCTTTAAACAGGTACCAGCTGTCCTTCACCATCTCTGTGGAGGATTAGGTTGAAGAAGAAACTCCTCACAGAGGAGGCAAAGAACGAAATGGTCTGAAATCCTCCAGGCAAGATCAGTAGTTTCCACCCAACCTGAGTGGAACAGCCACTTACAGAACCCTTTAAGTGCCTTTGCAGCCTTTCTCACACACACATCAGCCATCAGCAAAAGTGCTCTACAAACAACAAATTGACACAGTTCCTCAGGCCAGCAGCTGATTGCTCACCACGGTTTGTGCTCTGTGTCCTTCCCTCATGTCCTCTGCCTCAGGTGAATACTAACAGGCACCTGCAGCAGATATTGCTCTGAGCTGGGCAGGCACCCAAGCACTGGGAAATTCCCTTAGCTGGGTGTTGGGAAACAAAAGGACGTGGAGCACTCCTCTTGCTTTGCCAGGCCCCTGCTCTACCCTGCGGAAGTCACACTTTGCTTTTTCGAACTCAACTCCAGGGCCCAAGGGGAGATCCATAAGATCTGAAGAGCAGTTGATTTTGACCTGCATATAAGTATGTAGGGAATGTTGGCACGTGTGTGTAGCAACAGATCATTTCCTATCAGGGTCCCAGGCTTTCTGTAACCCTCCATTACACCAGCTCTCCCTGATGCATGAGATCCCTGCACATCCAAGGAAGAGCAGAGCCACCCCTCTATGAATAAATGAAGCTGACTGATCCTCTACAATTGGATCCCAAAAGAGCAAGGCAGACATTATCTTAATACAGGAAAGGCCATCAGATTTCAAAGCAACAGCTTCAACTTCTCTCTCTTTAAATGTTCATATCATTTACAGTCTGAATTGGGTTCTTGGGCAATATCAGTTACATGGATTAGGAGCTATAGAGGACATAAGTACAATTCCTCTTCCTGAGGTTTTAACAGCTTAATGGACAGGAAGTGTTGCTGATGAGCCTCCAGCTTCTGATGCTATGACCAGAACCTCCCCATCTTCCCTTTGTGCTTTTTTTCTGTCCTAGAATCATTCTCAATTAACAGTACAAAAATAAAACCGATGTCATCCATCCCTCCTAAGCTGCACATGCATTATTCATCAACATGCCCTAATTGATTCTCTCATATCCATGAGCACTACTGCACTTGGCTGTGTTGTTCTTGCCCAGCAGAACACAATTTGTGAAGTTTTATTTCACTTGGAAAAGGCACTTTCTAAGTTTTACCTTCCATGGCCTTTCTGATCAAAGCCTCAAGTTTGATCTCAATACATTTTGTCCAAATAAAATTGTCCACCAAGTACCTTTGCTGCACTGACACTCAGTGTCCTGACTGGGAGGTCAGTACTTCTCTGGATACTCTGGGCCTTCTTCCCCACAACAGGACTTTTGAAAGACGTGAAAGGCAGGATTTGAGAAGGACTCCGCAACTCAGATTAAATTCTCTGAAATGGGTAATCTACAAAACACACAGAGAAAGACAAAACACCCTCTCAAAAGCTTTCCACAAAAGTTATAGAAGCATCTCCTAAGCTACTCAACCAGGGGACAAGGCTTTGTGAAGGATCTCTAGAGCAGGATTAAAATACATCTCTCATTTACAGGAGGAAAGTCAGCCTTGCCTTCAGTGCCCTGACACTAGAATACCTCTGAATTCTCTCATCCTAAGCTCTGCCCAAGGGTTCTAGGAACTGAAAGCCTGTGACAGGATGCTTGGAAGCAGCAGATACTACCAAGGTGCAGTCCACAGACTCAGTCAGAGGAGCAGGTCTGAATTTTATTCTGCAACCCAAGCAGCTGGGAGTCATATGACACCCCATTCAAAGCAATTAATAAATCAAATCTCACCATTGGCACAAGTGTGTTGGGTTTAGTGGGACCATAAATTACAGCAGCTGTTTTTCAAGTGCTCTGGTGATAGCATCACAGCTGCTACAGCACAGTTCCTACTGCTGGTGGGCATGCCCTTTCTTAACTTCTTCTCCTTCCAATAGGGGGTCTCACCTGTGTTACTCCACCTGACACAGAGAAGGCAGAGACATCAGTGTGCAATGGTGACACCATTCATGCTTCCTGAAGACCCTCTGTGGCCAGGGGTGTTACCCAGCACTGCATTACACCACATTCACCTGCTTAATCACATCTGAGTTTCTTCATTTTCCACATACCTTTGTTTATCTCTGATTTTCCTCATTGCTCTCTTTGTTGCTTGTCCCAGGCACTGTTCACTCTTCCCTTTGCTTGCTGCTGCAGTGTCCCACTGTGAGAAAAAAGGGATGCACTCCAGCCAGTCCCTCATAGGGAGCACATCCCAACTGCGGGATGAAACCTGACAGTGCTGTCAAGCTGTTTCCATCCTGAGAGAGGGACTCATGAATAGGGAAGTGAAAAAAGAACAGAAGCAGAAGTTCCCTTGATTTCTAATATTACAATACAACATTGAATTTTGTGCTGGAGGACTTAGTCAAGGAGTTACCAGGGAGCCACAACTCAGAGTACTCTGTAAAGTTTATGGGGCTTCAGCTTCAAGGACCTTTAATAAGCATTACGGTATCCAAGTTGGATTTCACCCTCACCTCAACACTCGGTCTGCAGCCTCTTCTTTTCACCACTAGACGGGGCTAAGAACCAGACACTACAGAGCAGAAACTAGTGACATTATGGAGAAGTTTAAGGCAACCCTCACATGACACAACTTGAACGCTTCCTCCGCACGTTAGGCTCCACACCAGCCCAACCCAGAAGAGATTCAATACCACTAAAAAGCAAGATCTTTCTGCCTGAAAAGCTGGCACTTTGTTTTCTTAACCCTGTGGTTAAGAAGAGCTGCTTTGGGGAGGATTACAACATTGAAAAGCTATAATGACATTGCATAACACAGCAGAGTGCTACTCACTGGAAATACTCTTCAGCCTTCAGCAGCCCGTTCTCAAACACTGGGTGATAGAACTGGGTGCAGTCACCCAGGGAAGGCAGCAGGAAAGTAAAACAAGACACCACATCTTTCAGCAGAAGCTTGGAAGGGTTTACAGTGTCAGGTCAAGAAAGAAAATAGTGAAGATGTTACAGCAAGAAGCAAGAGCCAGAGAGGGTGCTTTGCTCATAGGAGAGGCAGTGGGATATTTAAATAATCAAAAGCGACAAGTTTAAGAACTAATACAAGGCAACATCTTATTAAAAAAGGTCACACAGCTGCTCCTGACAATCCACACAGCAGGGTACCTGCTTAGTCACCTACTCCAAGGATAAAATCTGAGGTCAGCAGTGAACCCTCAGACACCTGCAGTGCCCAAATCTCCCAAAAAGAGGGGCAAAGTTAAACCCACAGGTTTAATTTGCACGTGTAAGTGCATCATTGAATTACCTGTGGAGGCCCATTAGGAAATTCACAGCAAGATAAAAAACATTTTGATATAGTTTTCTTCTTGCTCTGCTTCACCAGAGCCACATAGTGTGATGCAACTGAGAAGCAAACAAGCAAAATGCAGTCTTGCAATAAGGCATTAGCTTGCTTGCTTTTTAAGCCCAGCTTGAGAAACCAGACTTCACACTCTTTCCTAGGTTCAGCCTGCTCCTTTTAAGCTCTCCTTCCCAGCCAGCTGGTTATAGCAAGTGCAACAAGGTGAGCACAATAATATTCACCCTCACACCACCTCCAAAATGCACTGACCCTTTCCTGGCCAACACAGTCTTTCTGCATCTCAGGACATTTCACTCATCTAGAACAAGAGGGGGGAGAAAAATTACCCTCTCACCTTCCTTAGTAAAAAATAAACCCACCTGCTGATCAGGACTGCCCTTCTCCCAGCTGTGCTTTGGAAGCTATAAGGAGAAGATACCAAGTAGTTATGCCTTTCAGCAGCTCTTGACTACTCCTTATTGGAGGCGCAAACAGCTGTTATGACACTCCAAAGAGATGAGGCAACCTCCTTCTGCTGAGAGAGGAGCTGGGTCACAGAGCTGAGGAAGACTGCTGCTCACTTTGCCTATATCCAGCTCTACTTTTCTGACATTAGCTGTGGGGCAGGGAAGATGACACAATCCATGGCCAATCTAAATAGGTTTTCACTGCCAATGCTCTGCCAAGGCCTGCTTTCCTGTGCTACAATGAACTTTCTCCTGGAGAGTTAATTTCGTTAACACTCCGTACAAGGGGATTTTCCCTGTGTGATGACATTTTCCCTGTGTTGAGTTGCAGATGTCAGAACACTAATGACCCTGACCAGCCTCACCAGCGACTTACGCTCACAGCCCCCTGTCCATCAGCAAAGGAGCTCTATTTAAACTCAGTGCTGGGCACTTAGTGTTGACCTATATCTGGTTCTGGTTCCTACTGCTGAATCTGGTAGAATGGTTCCCCAGCTTAACTTTGTCTCTGCTTTATCACTGTAAGCTTGTCTGATGATCTGGATTCTTGGTGATGACTGCTGTCCCTCAGCCTACCTGACTCAAGTGTTGGGATGACTGGTTAAGATGCCTGCCCTGCTGGTCCTGGGATCCCCTTGGCTCCTATTTTATTGCCCCTCTAAAGAGGAGTAGGTATTTGCTATTGATGAATAAGCGAGGGACTACTCAGTCCCTACTCTTCTCCCCATGGTTAAATCTGTTGGCCTCCACCCTAAAGAAGACCCTTTACCACGACTATGGGCTGTGAATGAGTGATGGGATAGGTAGGATGACTGTAGACCAGCTGGAAACAGTGAGATTTTTCTGCTTTGTTCATTTCATAGCTGCACCTTAACTAATTATCCTGAAATTTATCCTTACACATGAGGAGAGCAAAGGAAGGAGGCTTTTTGGGGAGAGGAGGAGGATATGTGTAATGAAATGACTAATAATAAAAGACTTTTTGGTTTTGAGCAGATATACAACAAGTATAAGGCCTATGGGTGGATTACCAAGGTTTGGAAAGAGAATTTAGTGCACTTTTCATATTAATGCTGATAAGACCTATATTTGTTTCTTCAGTCTCATCCAGGGATTACTATTAATCTGCAGCCACAAAACAAGATAGCTGAGTTTTCTCTTTGCTTTTCATTATGCTTTCCATTCTTTTTTGTTCTTTGTGTGGGAGCTAATCTTTTGTTTATTAGAACACCTGTAATCACTCCAAATTCTTTAAGTGGCCCATATATAGGGATTGGTGTTGATTTCACTTCTTAGCACTGATGTTTCTTTTTTAGTATCGTGATCCTGAGGCAATGTACCATGTGAGACTCCCTGGTCATGCCCATGACTGCTTGGTCTGGAAATGAAGTGTTAGTGTCACCAGGAGCTGCTCCATTCCCTACACTCCACTGGTAAGCAAGGTCAGCTCCCACTTGGAGCCCTGCAGGTGTTGCCTTCTATTCACCATGTGAGCCAGTCATTCTAGAGGGATACAGTCCTACTAATGGCAAACAATGGTTTGCTAAAGGGCCACAATTCATCATGCTGTCTGTCCCAGCATCTCTTGTCTTTGGGAATGGATCTTCATAGCAGTTATTTCTGCTTCTTCACTTGGTGGGAATATACTGGTGTAATTCAGTGATCTCTGCAGTCTGCCCTCCCGCAGTGGGTGCCATCTGAATTTTGGAATAGGCATACATTGCTGTAGTCTGCTTTTCCTCCACAATAGGTGAATTCACTCATCTGAAAAACATCCTCTTAATAACAACCACGTTAACAGTATCTTAAACAGCATCTTCTCCTTTCGTTGACTCTTCTGGCTCTACAATCATTTCTGAGGTGCACGAGCTCAAGGAATTTTCTCTATTTCAAAAGCACATTTTCATTCCTGCAAGGCTCAATCTCTGGGGCATGACTTAACTAGGTAGTTTTGATGGTGGATATATTTATGTAGGGAAATTATGGAACTGTATGTATGAAGGAGGTAATCTTGGGACTGCTGTATGCATAAGATGGCCTGATGCAAATATTGGGAAGCAACATTAACATGTTGTTCCTTCACCTGCATGGCTGGAGCTGGGAAGGAGGTTGACCTTCCTTGCTCAAACACAACATGACCTGTAGGCCACCAGCAGCAGAGAAGGGACAATAATGAATGAAGATGCCAGGCAAATATTCTTGGAAACTTACTGTTTACAGATCAGAATAATGGCTAAGGGGACAACATGCCTGTTGTAAGAGCTTTGGAAACTGTACTATGCCCACTTTCAGGCAATACCAAAAGGGGTATGAAACACCAAATGGTACCTTTTATAATGCAGGGACTGGGACGTGTTCAGTATGTAGTGAAGGATTTGAGTCTTGTTCCCCCCTCTCCAGCTTCTGGCAGAGGAAACAGCCTCTGAGATTCCGCTCATCACCTGATGTGATGACCCAGCAGAGGACTCATGGACATCTCCAAAGGTACCCTCACAGTTGTATTGTACTGATTCCTTGCCCCCCTCTACCCACCTCATGGGCCTAATGAGAACAGACTTGGGGAGTAAATTAAGCCATACAGTTTATATTACTGTCTGTGTCTCAGTCTAGACCACACAAAGGATGGTTTTGAAAAAGATTCATTTGTTAAAGTTAATTGGCACTATGAGGGGGAAGGTATTATTAACAGATTTATTTTAAGTTTCCTTCCAAGCATCCAAAATAACAATACAAAAAAAAAAAAAAAGGCAAATTAATCAGCAAAAGCATCCTCGCTGCAGCCAAGCTGCACACACCCATGGTGGGGGGGTGTTCCAGGCGGCTGAGCCTGGAAACACTGCATAGCAACCAGAATTATGTGAAGTATTAGGGGAAAATTAAAGAAAAACCACAAAAGAAGAGACAGAAGAAGCCAGAGAATTATGGGAAACGTAGATACAGAGGGTCAGCCAAGTCGTAAGAGCAGAGTTTACGCAGACAAGTTTGTATGTACCTGCCAACAGCTCCCACAACCCTGATGTGCTTTAACATGGAGTTATAAATGGACAGGACATAAAACAGAAGGCTGCAGTAGGAGGTGACAGCCCTGATCCCTCCTTTGTGCAGCCACTTTCTTCACAGGAGTAAAAAGCAGTGAGCAGAGCAGGTTTTTCCACTGATAGAGACTCCTGGAAGACCAGCAGACATGGAGAGTGCCATGCTCTAAGCTCTGCTGGGAGGTGAGCTGGAAGCAGGGACTCTGCCTCTTGGGATGCCTCAGTGTTATCAGGAGATCTGTGCACTTCTCAGGGCTTTGCAGGAGAATTGTAGAGCTCTTTAGCCATTTCAGGCTGGAGATGTATTCCACAGCACATGAGCTTGTTTTTCTTAGTCATCTTTCATTTTCTTAGTCATTTTCAGCTAGTCCACACCCTGGATTTAAAATTGCTTGTGTACTGTCTGGGTGCAGGGTTGAGCAGGAATGGATTGCTCCCAGCTGGTGCCTGCAGGGGAAGGAGACAACTGAATTCACAAGAGATGTTTGGGACACAAGTGCTCCCAGAAATTTCCCAGCATCAAGTGATCAGAGATGGGATGAGAGGCACAGAGCAGAGCTAGAACACCTGGATGCTGTGACTGTGGCTGAAGCATGGGTAAGTCAGAGTTCTTCCTGAAAAAACAGCTCAGGGATGAGGATACTTCATCTGACACTTACTTGGGGAAGAGGAGAGTTACAGCCCTCTTCAGCCAGCTGTGAATCCTTCCTGGGGATTATTCCTTACTGAGCAAATGTCCACCATTAGACACTGTTTTCTTTGGAAGGAAGATATAAACTCTGGAGTTTGTTACTGTCTGTAGGGTGATGCATTCTCCCACATGCACAGGGTATAGGGATACAACTGGCTACAAAATCCACTAATGAATCATTAGTGGATTACTGATCACAAGATCATTAATAAAAGCTTCCATAAAGTTTCAGGCAGGGAGGACCAAGAGAAAAGCAGCACTGGGGATAGGAGCAAGAACTTGTCTTTAAAAATGCGGGGAATCTCTACAGCCACTCCAGCAACACAAAATGTTCTGTGAACCTGCCTGCAAGAAAGTTGCTTTCTTCCTCCTCCCATTTTCCAAGGCTTGTGGGAGAGTGATGCTGATCAAGTCCAGGCAAGGAGGAACTAGATCAGAAGAGGTGATGCTATGGCACCTCAGCACTCCCTTTTCATCTGGTTGCTCTTCATGAAAGGGAGTTGCATGGCTGGATCTGGAGACGATGCTTCAAAGCAAACACCCAATATTCACCATTTGGATTGTGGGTAACCACAACTTGCTTGTAAAACTTTCCACAGCAGGCACTGTTGTTCCCTGCAGCTCTCCCTCAGGGGTCTTTCTTCCAGGAGATTCTCTCATCACTCATGGCAGTTTTCTGTAGCCCAGGAGAACATAACACTCATTGAGAGCAAGTAGCGGGAGGAGGCTGTGGATCTCAAGGAGCTCATCTGTCAGATAGTGTGTCCTGACACACCTGTCTGCTACAAAACAGGCTGGGAATGAACCAGACAGCCTGCTGGGAGAGGCTGGGATGAAAATGATTCAAAATGTCTATGGTGAAATCTTGCCTTTATTATCTTAGTCACTAACATCCCACATATTTCAAGGAGACCAGCATTTTACTCCCACGATCCAAAGACAAAGGAAAATAAATCTTGGTGCTCTCAGCCACACTGCAAAACTCTGATTTATGGAAAATAGCATCCTAGACTCGAAGAGTGGCTAAACACGCCTCCCTCTTCCTTCCTGGCCCAAAGCTTTGTATCCATATTGCTAAAAGCTCCTGTGAGTTCTGCTGTCCAAACAGCCTGTAAAAGCCATAAACATCTCTCATTGTGTCCTCCCATCTTTTTAACATCTCTTTGGGCTAAAGCGTTGTTCTCCTCCCAGACTACACTGAAGACTGCTGCCCAGGCACTCCATCACTGATAATGTAGTGTTATGATAAGCATAAAAATGTTACATTAAACACAAACATAGACTGTGAAATAAGGTAGTACAAGGAAAATTCCTGTCAGTCCTATCCAGTTGTACTGGTGATTTGGTATGTCAAATAACTCAAAAGGTCTTCTTCTTTGGAGAAGATTTGAAGAGAAAAGATTCAAGATAAAAACTCTCAAAGAAAAAAGATATATTAATTTCTTTCAGTGGGGAATGCTAAAATTATCCCTCCAGAATGTTGCTATTTCATAACTAGTTGCTCTTCATCACAATTTAACAACCATTTTGCAGCAGGTAGATACAGACACCTAAGAAAAGGCAATTAGAGCTGGAGTACCAGACTTAAATATACCACCTTTTAGACGATATCGTTTGCCAGGTTTGAGGTTTGCCATGCAACTGCAACATGCAATATTGTTGTGAGTCGTGTTCCCACAATCTCGGAATGATATACACTTCTATGTAAATGAACACTACTAACATTGGTATTTTGATAGTTTGTTGTTCTTTTGCGTTCAGAAATTGTAAAAATGTATCTTTCACAGAAATCTCTTCCATTACCGAACGAGAGGTGTGTGTGTGTTACAGAGAACAAGCCAGACCTTCAGTTTGAGAGGTAATGCAGAGCTTTGCATCCCCCATCTATTGTCATTTGCATCCATTACTGAACATCTGAGTTGCCCCTGACCTCAGCTCCAGAAGCAGACAGGACATTCAGGTATTTTTCTGGTTATCATTTATCAGTGTTTGTTTTAGAGTAAGGATAGGGCTCCAGCATTTATCTGCATCCCAAAAGGAATAGACTGCTGTATAAAATACTATGCATTCCTACAAGTGCAATTAAATGTTCACAAGCAAAGCTCTCTGGAGAGCAAAGCCCAGGAGTATCTCTCTGCAGTTTCTAACACAGTGTTCTGTGCCCTTGGGATTTTTCTCCTTTGTGGGTTGGCATACAATTCAATTCCTAAAAATTCAGTGCTTTACCCTTCCCCTTCTGCCCTCTCATTAGGTGTCTCTAGTCTACTTGTACAAAGAAATTTATGAGATTTTGTTCTTGCTATATTCCCTCCTCACTGAAGCAATTGGAAGGAAGACACTGCCATCTACACGAGGGGAACAGTGGAAGAAGGAGGGGAAGAACCCTCAAGACGGGGCTGCCATCTCAGTGTGGCACTGTGGTTCACCAGCACTTTATTAAGTCACCCACGATGGTGGGGATCTGGGTCTGTGCCATCAAAATTGTGCCCCCAGGACCACCTGCATTTCAAGGTACGTGGGCTCAGAGGTGCTCAGTGTTTCAGGAAGCTGCCCTCAAGCATCCCTGTCTCAGGGTGTTTCTGGGGCTGCAAAAGCTGTTTGGGGTCAGGGCAGCATGAAGAGAGGTGTTGCCAGAGGAAGTAATTCCTTCTGGTTGAAAAGACATGAACTGTTTCATGGCAGAGAGAAACTTAGGGCAAGAGTCCTGGGAAAATCCCAGTACAAACTCCCTCAGCTTTACATTACCTCACTTCAGCCAGGGATTTTCCCAATGTCAAAGCTGTTCAATGCTTTTTGCTGCTAAGGCAGCTTCAAAGCTTCTTCACAGATGTGGCTGAATGTTAGTGAGAAGCAGGTGATCCCTAATCAGACTTTACAGTGCTCCTGGTCCCAGTGTTTGGGCAGTGACTGCAGCAGGACCATGGATATGTGGCTGCTGGGAGCTGACACCTGTGGAGCTTCCAGAGCTCTGCCCACCATGGTCACATTAAAGGTGAGGATTGCCAAATACCAGAGAAGCTACATATGACAAACACTACATAGGTGTTATCAAGACCTTTGATGGAATCCCTCAGGGATAACACACATGAATACAAAATTAACGTGTTTGCACATGTGTCTGCCATCATTACAGCCCACCTTCACCAATATGCTTGTGGTTTTCCCATTAATCAAAACTATCATGTACAGACACACCAATTAGGTCCTGTAGGGAGAAGTCATGAAGAGAACAGATATATATAACCTGCACTTAAGGCCTGATAACCTCTCTTAAAAAAAAACCAAAAAACAAAAAAAAAACAAAAGCCAAACCCCCCCCAAAAACAAAACAAGCCCTTCCCTCCTCTTAAAAAGGATGGTTGTCTTAAAATTGTACTTTTTCCTGGTTTTGTTTAGTCTTTGTTTCTTTAAAGCTGCTGTTGTTACAAGTAATCTCTAAGATCCTTGTTGCTGGAAAACATTAGGAAGAATTTGTTTGTATTCCCAGTGTGTGTCTTGCAGGCATTTCACAGCATGCTGTGCATAATCTTTTCTTGCTTCCTCCTGCATAAAGAGTTTTCTTTGCTGGTTGAGTGGCTGTNACAAAAGCCAAACCCCCCCCAAAAACAAAACAAGCCCTTCCCTCCTCTTAAAAAGGATGGTTGTCTTAAAATTGTACTTTTTCCTGGTTTTGTTTAGTCTTTGTTTCTTTAAAGCTGCTGTTGTTACAAGTAATCTCTAAGATCCTTGTTGCTGGAAAACATTAGGAAGAATTTGTTTGTATTCCCAGTGTGTGTCTTGCAGGCATTTCACAGCATGCTGTGCATAATCTTTTCTTGCTTCCTCCTGCATAAAGAGTTTTCTTTGCTGGTTGAGTGGCTGTTTCCTATAGTAACAAAACAGATAAAAAAGGAAAACACTCGTTAAACTGCAAAAACTAGCAAGGGATTTTGTGTAGTGCCTGAAATGAACTTTTAAGTTACTCCCAGTTAGAGAAATGAGTTTAGTCAGGAAACAATATCTCATTGCCATGATGCCACTTTTTTGTGTACTTACTGTCCTCTACTTTTCTCATGTTCTCCCTGGTATATTCTCTGTGCATGGTTTGTCTGTTTGCTTCCACTCTCCCAAAGGCTCTTTCCCAGCTGCTGGATCATGGCTGCATCTCCCTGGGCAATAGCAAACGTATTACCTGTAATACATGCCATGTACTACCCTGTATGACAGGTCACACCAATAACCCCATTTTTCAGTGATTTGGGAGAGAGAGGCACAAAAATAAATATTTCTGCTTGAAATTGCTGGATAAGTATGAGAAGTTGAGCATAAAGCTCTGAACAATACTCTGCAGTACCAAAAGTGTTGCAGTGTGGTCACGATTCAGATACCATGATGCTGAAAAGCCAGAGGTGTATGTTAGTATATGAACCTCTACTTCATGCAACAGTGATCATTTTGTATTATTTAATTTTTTTGGTTGACTTTCAGCCTGCAAACGCAGATGTGCTGTCACTCAGATGCTCAGTTGGGCAGAGTTATGTGCTCTTGGCATCACACCGAGTGTCTGAACGGAGGGTTTTGGCACCAGCCTGTTTGGAAGAAAGCTGTTTGCCTGCTCATGTTCTCATTAGTATCTGAGCTGATGAACTGCATTCTTATGCATTTCTATGTTCCTAGATATAGATCTGGCTGCTCTCTTCAGTCTGGGCTAAATGCTGAGCCAAACCATTTCTCAGGGGGAGCTGGCTGATGAGCTTGTGTCTGTGCTGCTGAATCCATGCAAACCCTTGGAAAGCCTGAGGAGCAGTCTGCCTGATGGCAAGTCCTGCAGACCCTGTGAGTGTCCAGGAGAGTTTAGTGGAGTTGGCCATGGTACAGTCCTTGATGCTTTCAAGAGTGAACTGCTTCTACAGATCTACAGTAGCAGAACAATACACAGTGGTAGCTTGGCCACTGCCAAAATGTAGGTCTCCCCTAGGCCCTTCTTACAAATACTTTAGCTGGTTTTAGCTTGTGTTGCTGTGTTAGCTCCAGTCTGGAGAAAGACCTGCCTAAGAAGCATTACTGTCACTCTTTCCTTTCCCTACAAATAACCACCCCTGAAATCCTCCTGCAAAAGGTGCCATCAGCCTGCTGCCACTGACCCTCACTCTGTCTTTTTATCTCTGTGAGAAACTTCTCTGTGCTTTGCTTGGCTCTTTCTACTGGAAGGAAACCCCGAACACTCCACACACAAAAGCAGGTACAACTCTCCAGAAGGGGTGGTAGCTGTGTTCCCTGGTTAAACGTCCACCCCTACTGCCCTCTGGGCATTTCCTCCATGCACTCCATTCGTGAGTGGGCCTCCCCTGCCTTTCCCAGTGCCACTCGGAAATGGCAAAGGAGCACAAGCAGAATTCGATTGAATGTACACGTTTTGCCTTCGCTTTTAGATTTGATGTCTATCTCCGGTTGTTGGGTGGTTTTGATCCGTGTGTGTGTGAGCACACGGTAGGCTCTTTCTAAGCATCTCATCCTCGACAATTGCTTGTTAATTTTTACTTTGGGCTATTTTGAGCTCTTTCCTCTCCTCCCAAGAGGGAGCTGGCCCGGCCTGACGATGCCGGTGTGCCACCTAGTGATTGGACTATTCCCTTGTCACACATCATTTATCGTGGGCACTGAGTGCACATATTTTGGCCCCATTTACCCACAGTCACCTGGATCGCGGGTAACCTGTGGCCCTTCGGCTCTGCTCACTCTGTCCAGGCAGAAAGGATCCCACTGTGCTGCTTTCCCCTGCTTACTCTCACTTTTTGTCTCTTTTGTCCCATCTTTCTACTGAAGTATCTGCCTTCTCTTTAATGTGGACAAGAAATGGGGGCAGACTATTTATGATGTGCTGGCTGTGAGTTTACAAGTCACCCACGGCCATAATCTAATCTATCTATGGCCATGATTTAATCCATCAGGCAATATTTTTGCACAGCATGGGAAAATTTAGCATTATACACATGGCAAACTAGTGCTGCGGGGGAGTCTACACAGTGTTTAAAGTCCCTCAGGCATGAGGGATACCATTGCAATACCATTGCCATGGCACTGCTTCGCATCTCATAAAACCACTTCTGAACTATTTGGGCAGATCAAGGCTGGAAGAGCAATAAATGGTACTAAGGCTGGAGCCGAGGCCTTCCTGGCAGGGCTTTGTGCCTGGTGCTCCCTCCATGTATTCCCAGAGGCATACAGGAGATTGGCAGGGTGTAGAGGAGGAGTGCACCACAGCCGGGCTGGTGCGCAGGCTGACTGACCTCCACTGCCCTCCTGGAAAACGTCCTCTGAGAGGTGCAGCTCCTCAGACGTCTGACCTCGCACCTGGTTCTGCAGTGCCCCGGGGCATGGGCGTTGCAGAGAAACATCTTTTAGTTTACAAGCACCCGAGTAGGGCAGGTTCAGACCCTTCCAAAGGTTCAGGTCCTGGCATTGTACCCTTCCCTAAATGTTCCTGGGAAATCCAGCTGGGTGCTTCGTGTAGTTGCAGCAGCAGTGTGATGCACATGAGTGCTAGGAAGGGACCGAGCTGTTACTGGACTCCTCACCTGCTATGAGTCATGCACTATAATTATGCTGCAGAGGTTGGAGCTGCTCAGTCAGTAACCACTGTCACAGCTGCCCTTCAACAGAATTCAATTGCGAGGAGAAACATGTTGACGAGCAAACTGACTCCCACAAGCAGATGGGGCAATTAACGAAAGGTGAAGTGTACGAAGTCAATAAACTGCCGTTGTAGATCTGTGTTGGAGGTCAAGGCAAACAATTAACTCTCCTGAAAACCCCCCCTCTCCTCGTAGGGCAGCCAGGGTGAGGAGTCTTTGAATATTATGAGCTTCCTGAGTCACAAGCTTTTTCTCCTTCTCAGCGTAAAGGCCTGTGCAGGCAAGAAGGTGAAGCTGCTGCCTGGAGACTGGGCCAGCAGCTGTGAGAGGCGAAGCATCTCAGCCACATTCTTCCATCCCTGGCTGTGCTTGAGACATGCCCTGTAAATACAACTTGTCTTCCTGGCTTCTCTTACCAGTGCTGTTGCTCCTCTTATCCCACAACTTAAGTCCTTAAGTCTAGAAGCTTGTAAGAGCCCAGTGAAAGAGTTTATGCTCTCCTTGTAAACTACAGTATCACAAGTATGATCTGGGATATGACCACAGTGGCAAGAAGTTTTTTTTGTTCAAGGAAGCTTGAGCTTTGTTTCAGCTTTTAAGTCACTGTTACATCTGCTGACCATTCTATGGAATATGTTGTTCTTCTGGCTGGGGAGCCCTTGTGGGTGAACACGCACAAATAACCTTCCCCTCCTTGCACACCACAGGGCTCTCTCTGCCACATCCTAGAGCCAAGATCCCACAGGGCAAGAGGTGCAAGCTTACTGCTGAGCTCTGGTTTTTATTGCTCTGCAATCCACAGCCATATTTTGTGTTTGTTTTTGGTTTTTTTTTGCCTTCAATTGCACTATTAAAGTGTGCTGTGAGAGTGGGGGCTTACTCACTACATCCAGTGGTGCTGCACTTGTTATCCAGGAGTTAATCAAGACTGGCAGTCAAATGTTCTAAGTGTGGTAACAGAATCTGTACCGGTCCAAACACTGCCTGGGGCAGGGTCTTTTTACAGTTGCAATGCAATAAAGTGGATTAACGTGAACACTGTGGAGCAGGAAGCATCTCAGGGGAACGGTGCTTATGAGGCTTTTCCTTGGGAGGGAGGATTCTCTTTCCTCTTATTTACTAATTTTTTTATTCCTATTTACTCTTTTTAAAGAAGGCAATTAACAGAGACTGCAGCATGAGCTGGGATTTCACTGCTTTTAAAGAGAAGCCAAATTAGAGGAGAGCTCATACTGTCCTGTTCCTGGCAGGTGAGCAGGTAGGACTCTCACCTGCCCCGTGGGTAACAAGGGTATTAGACTGAATACTTCCCAAATACCTCCTGAGGTTTGGAAATGCAGAAGCTGGAGACCTGAGAACTTCAAGGCAGCTTATAGAGGAGGCAGTGGCAGAGTGGGTGGCTGCAGGCTGTGCCCTTTGTCAGCAGCCTACCAGGCAGTGGCAGTGGGCAGCAGCCTCCAAACCTCCTCACCTGTCCAGGTGAGCCTGGGGACTGAACCCCATTTTCTCTGAGAAGAGACCCCGAGGCTGTGCACCAGAGATGTGCCAGGTACGGGGAACCTTAATTTGGCTCTTGGCCTTTTGAACTTGGTGATGAGGAGAGGGAGGGTCGATTCCTGCAGCCTCCCCCTGCACAGAGCCCTGGCTGCCTCAGGGCAGAAACTCTCCGAGGGTGCAACTGTGGTGTAATGCTCTTCCCTGGATAATGCTATAGGCAGGTCTGACACCTTTGATCCTCCAACTAGCCACGAGGGCACGGGTGAGGAGCGTACTCCTCCCCTCAGAAATTATAGCCTCGCTGAGAGCTCCTGGATGTTCTCTGTTGGTAACTTAATACGCCGGGGGCAGGGGACCGTGCAGCGTATCAGTTTATTACCACTGTAAAAGCACACAAGAGTGGAGATATTCCCACTGCAGAACCAACAGACACAGAAAAACAATCCCAGAGGAGTGGAAGGCACTGCATGTGAAAGCAAACCACAGTGGGACTGTGCAACACCGAAGGGTTTCTCTGAATGCAGGCTCTCACTCACTGCATGTGCACAGCTGCTCCTGGGGGTGTCAGAGGGAAGGAGTGGGGAGCAGATCAGCCCTACAGGGCTCATCACGCAGCAGGAGGAAGGGTGGGAATGTGGAAAGAGGAGTTTTCCTGAGAGACCCAGGATATCCCGAGACACACTGTACTCCAGTCGCGTTTTCCTGCTGTCGGGAATGGCCCGGAGCAGACGCGGAGGTGCAGGTTCGGCACCGCTGCGGGGTTTGGCTACAGCTGCCCCCAAAAAGCGGCCCTCGCTTAAATGTGAGGAAAGGGGACGGTGCTGCTGTGCCGGGAGTGAGAGAGAAACCACAGGAGCGGCACCGGAGCTGCCCTTCGAGCCGCCCCCTCACCAACACCACTCTGTCCTGGAGACAACCCCACGCAGGACAGCGACACAGAGAACAACACCCAGCCCCGGGAAGGCAAGGGCAGGGCAGACGCAGCCGGTCCCGCCGTGCCCCGTGGGGCGGGAGGGCGGATGGCCGCGCGCCCAGCGCCGCTATCGGGGCGGACACGCGGGTATCGGTGCCAGCAGCTGCTGCTCGGCACCAGCCCGGCAGGAGCCGAGCCCACACCCTCTCGCAGTCCCGGAGAACGCCCAGAGAACACCCACCGCTTCCCCTGCGAACCCTCGTGGGGCTGCGGGGCCGGAATGGCGGCGCCGGCCGGGAACTACAGCTCCCGGCGGCCCCCGCGGCGCCTCGGCTGTCCGCCTGGCGCATGCGCCCCGCGCGAACTCCGTTTCCCGGCAGGCCGGCCGAGCGCGCGCCTCCCCCCGCCCGCTC
>VYZS01048238.1:0-39163 GCA_013400695.1 Neodrepanis coruscans
GGAGAGAGAGAAGGAGAAAGAGACAAAGGAGCCAAAAGAGAGGTGGAAAGAGATCAATGGGCACCAGCTTGTGCCAGGAGTTTTCTCCAGTTGCACCAGCTGCTCACTGTGTGCCAAACCTCTTGTGAATAAAACTGGTCTGCAGTGCCTGAGTGAGTATGGCCGTCACTGCCTGGCTCTGCCTCAGCCTCCCCTCTCACCTCCCCTCTGGCCCAGCCCGGCCCTTCGCTCGCCTAAACCAGCCTCCTGGATTGCTTCACTTCTCTGCATGGCTTGGCTCTACCCCACCATTCCACTTGGCCTGGCTTGTTTTGTTCTGCAAATAGTCTAAATGGTCTCTAAATACTGCCCAGCAATAGTTTACCCTCAATTTCTTTGGCCACTTGACCATTTCCTGCCCCTTTCCCCCAAGGAGGGTTCTAGGTCAACTTCTCCTTTACTAATATTTTTTTTTCCATGAAGTTCTGCTTCGCTTGAGCAAATATCCCAATTGCTTGAGTGCAGCTTGATCTTTTAGTCTGTTTTTCACTGCTGCAGTGATGATTCATCTCAGCATCTGCATGGACACAGGGATTTCTAGCATCCAAAATTTTATTAACTAACACAAAAGTCAAAGGATGCCTCCCTGGCCCTGTCTGGGTAACTGTTGCTTTACAGCTCTGTGCTGCCTCTGCATCCACTGTGACATTGCTTTGGCTGACAAACCCTGTCCCTCCTCTTTGAGGCAGGTACTCAGGGCACTGAAGAACATTTTACTTCCCAAGGGGATTGTCTGTGGGCAGAGAAAATTTTCTGGAATTGAAAGAATTTCTCTCTTTCTCCATACTGTACCCTCAAGTAATGCTTGCTCTCCAGTGAGGGTCTCTCAGAGGCTCTTAAGGTCAGTAAAACTTTCTTGGGGCATAAGAGGACTGGCTGCCCTTGGACATGTGTGGTGAGAAAGGTATTTTCCCTTCAGAGCAGCTGGAGGGAAATTGAAAAGGGGCACAGATCTGGCTATTAGTGAGCATTTTTCAGGCATCACAGCAAAGAGTGGGAAACAGGGAGCTGAGTAAGAGCTTTGTGGATATTTAGAGAGAACCTAAATATTATGGGAGGAGGTAGAGTTATGTCTTGTCATTCCTGTCTGAAGAACCTCCCAGCAGAGGCTCCTCTTGCAAAAATACCTTCACCTGAGAGGATACAGACAGTCCCAGTGCACCAAGGGAATGCTGAGGTCGTTGTTAGTGTGAGTGATTCTACCCTGGACAACTGCTATGGAGATCTGTGGTCTGGAACTGGAGCTAGCTGTCAAAATGGGAGTGTTGCTCAGCATATTGTCATCCATCACAAATGTGTGGGGATTGGACATGAGTTATAGTAACTTTTACTTTGTTTCTCAGCTCTTCTGTGAGGAGTCTGTGTTCTGTCTTACTAACATTCAGGAGAAAAACTCCAAGGTGGCTGAGGAACTGGTTTATGTTTGGGGCTGTCTGACATCTCCTTTGGCTCTCAGCTGCTCAGGGATGCACTGCTCAGGTTAACAGTGGCATCAGGGCAGCAGAGCTTGTTTTATCGTGTCCCCTTTGCAGGTTGGGTTGAACTGAACAACTAGGCAGAGTTCTGAGATGCTCATTGAAATTAATGGCCTGTCTGTGGTGAGATCTGGACTGGGGATTGTGACAGCCATCGGCCGGAGAGTGCCTCTGTTTGGATGATGCTGTGCTGAGACCTCTGTGAACTGCTTCTGAGCTGGTAGTCGATATCACCAGCTCCTTGTTCCTGCAGCTCAGAGCAGTGTGAGGTCTCCTGACTAGTCCCTGATAGAGCTCTGGGGCCACCAGGAAGCCAAAGCAGCAACCCTACTTTTCAGAAGTGTGAGCTGCCCTGCACGGGCTCACCCTGAGCTGTAGCTGCTGCCAGGATCTGAGGATATTTGGCTGGTACTTTTGTTTTCTCGTCATGACTTCACATTTCACCATCTCTACGCCTTGTCCCCCGGCCGGCCCTCAGTCCATCGCTGGTCAAGTGCTGCTGTTAATGTTATCTCCGTGGTATTTTTAACTGCAGCACCACCACGTGGTGCAAGGCAAAACGGGCTCCTGGAAAACAAGAAAAGATGGTGGTTAAAGAAAGGGATGAGATGAAGCCGTGGAGAGGAAGCCTGAGGTGTTTTCACTGTCCAGTAAACACAAGAAGTTTGGATGACTGTGATGAACTAGAGAAGCAAGGGCTCTTCTCATTAGGGACAGTAATAGCAGGAGGAATTCTGCTTTTAATTCAGAACAAAGACCATTGTTCTGCTAGAAATGTGTGTGTGAGCTGTGAAAACGGTAGGCAGCCTGGCTGGCTCTGTATGTGGTAACTTGTTTCCCTTTCCCTCTGATTCCTCTCATCTATCCTTACATCACATGATACAGAGTCTCCCAGGAATGGAGGGAAGGAGGCTGTGCTATGTGTCAAGAGTATGGACACAGCAGAGTCTCTGCAGCTCACAGATGTGCTGTTAGGAACCTGGCAGGGATGAAAAGCAAAGAGAAATGATTGCAGTCCCTGGGATCTTGACAATAGTGGCCACCCAAACTCTGCCATTATGTAAACTTCGAGCTGAGAGTCTCTGGGTTTGCTGTTCACCTGGAAATGAAAAAGCTCCTTTTGAGCCTTTGCTGTCAAGGGTGGAGAAAGTTCTGTGTCTAAATTAATCCTCTCTTATAAACATGCTTCCAGAGTTTATGCAACAAGAATTAGATGAGTCCCAGGAAAGCTCTGACAGGAGGAGAGTTCTCCAAGCAGGCTGTGCCATAGAGGGGAGCCAGGGATATGTTGTGAAATACAGATGGAAGGAGGATTGTTTCCCTCCTAGTGACTTGAGCTTGAATGCTGGGTTCGAGGTAGGTCTTCTACATCTTCTTTAGTTGACAGTCACATCCCTATTGCTTTACGGGAAAGACAGAGCCTGGGTCCCATAGCAGGGTCAGATCAAACATCTTTTTCAAAAAACTGAAGTTTGTCAGGCTTGAGACAAACTCCTTTACGAGAAAGTGCTGGATTTAATGAATCTTCCTGAACAATACAGGCTGTGCTGGACTGTCCTAGGCTGACCCTTGCTGGCTGATCTCTAACAGGTTGCTCTAGCAATTGGTCCCCAGGACTTGTTTAAGGCACGTTGTAAAAGAGGTTTGGAAGAGCATTTCCTTTCTCACAAGGAGTAAGTACGAGGACACAGGTCTGTGCAGTTTGTCAGGCAAACATCCTCCACCCACGGCCAAGGAGAGGCCAGAATAGCTTTTGGGTTGGACTTGAAATGTGATGTGAAATTCACCCCTCCCTTGGCACTTGTGCCAGCACACTTTTGCTTTTAGGATTCCTAGGGCAGCACCAATAAGCTAAAATGGGAAGGAGAGTTCTAGGTTATAATAAAGAGGAATTACTTGATTTTCTATCCTGAAATTTCTGCTCATAGCCCACACAGAGTCCTGAGAAATCTGAAAACCAGCAGTCAACCTGGAACTTTGCATTTCCAGAGAGAGACACAGCCACCAAAAAGCTCCCTTTTTGGGGAGAAAAAGGAGTTTTGGCTGCTGTAATATGATGACAGTGATAAATGGACTGGGAGTCTCACTTGGAATAAATGACTACTGACAGGACTCCAAATAAATAGAGGTGAAACCAGAGTGGCTGTGTCAGGCCACTGTGGGTTAAAGTGGTTATGAGCCAACGGAGCAGGATCTGAAGCAAATGTGAAAGCAGCTGCAGTGCTGGTTGCAGAAGAAATCCTGACTGAGCTATGAGTGTGCTGACAAAGAGCTGGCTCACCCAGCTCGAGAGGTTTTAGAAAAGGAAACCAAAGTACATACTATTCTCAGTGCTTCTCCTTTTTTTGCTTTTCACTTTCTTCTCCTATCTGGGCAGTACTGCCTTCATTTGGAACATCTCCAAGTGCTGCTCCTTCCATTCCCTAATAAAATCTAAGGATCTCGTACACTGGGGCTGCAGCTCAGCAATCTACCTGCAATGCATTCAGCAAGAAATCTTTTGTTATTTCAGAATTACACAGGATTAGACAGTTGGTGCTCTTCTCTTCTCTGCAATTCAAACTTTAGCTCTAAGCTACAGTCTTTGAGCTGGTTGCTGTGCCAGGTTTTGGACCGATTTTGTGGCGATGCCCTGAGGCAGCTACACAAGCACAGCACGTCCTCTCCCTGACAGCTGCAGTTGGGCAATCTGCAGTGCTTTACTTTTATATTACAGCGAAGCACAAAGTTTGAAGTGCCTAAGGATTAATCAGTCACCAAGTGACAGCCAGCTGTTTACCCCCAAACCACTTTATTTAATGATTATTTCCCTGTAGTGCTAACAGGCCCCAATAAACAACTGGGACGTCATTGTACTCAGTCCTGTAGAGAAGAAGCACAAAAAGGAACATTTTGGAAAATCTTGCAACTGTGAGATGAAGACAAAAAGAAAATAGATTAAGCAGGTGCCAGTGTGGAAACCAGAAACCATATTGGTCCCATGGCAGGATTTCAGCACATTTCCAGCCCAGTGCAGGAAAGCTGCAGGGTGGATTTTGAGAGGGAAGTTTGTTTTGTAATCGTGTATGTTGTGTTTTCAAACTCAACAGGCAACTTGAATATGAGTGATTCAAAATATGACAAACTTTCTACCAGTATTGTAAATCCTCAGAGTGAAATCAGGAGGTAAGGTTGGGTGATGAGCTCTACCCAGTTTTCCTCCCTGTGCTGAACGCTCCAGCAGCCCAGTGCTAGTACATCAAACCGCACTGGTGGCAGGAAAAAGGGGATTTCTCAAGGAAGCAGTTTGGTTCTACGAGCCAGTGCGTGGATTTGCTGATAGTGAAGATAATTCCCTTTGGCCATCGCTGTTTGTCTGCACAGGGGTCACTGGCAAAGGCCTGGGCAGGCAGTTGCTGTTGAGGGTGTTTGGGAAATCAGTGCCAAACCCCTGGGCACACCGGCCTTCACTTGGCAGGGGTGGCCATGAACACTTCAGCACATTGGCACGGCAAATCCCACCAGGCTTTGAAAAAACAAGTAATGAATCTCAAGACCTCTCTAAGTGGGAACGAAGCTGAGGAAAAAGCGTGGGATTGGGGTGCTGGTGCTCTCCTCGCTCGGGGAGAAAGCGCGGGGTCAGGGCGAGCCATCCGCCCCCCCTCACGGAAGGCGCGGGGCCATGGGTGGCTCTGCCTTCCCTGAGGGGACGGCGCAGACCGCGGGAGGGGGCGATGTGCGGCCATTTGCCCTCCCTGAGGGAAAAAAAAACACAGACCGGGGAGGGTCCGTGCGCCCTCTCTGAGGGGAACGAGCGGGCAGGGTGGGCCCCAGGGGCCGCGGGTGTCCGCGCTCCCTCCCCGAGGTACCGGGACGTCTCCCCGCGCAGGCGCACCCTTTTATCCCGCTTTACCTTCCGGGACAAGGCGGCGTTTCCTGTTGCTGTGGCGGCGGCTCCCGGGACCGAGAGTGACCCGGCGGCTCCCCGGGGAGTCCGGTAAGAGACCGGGATGGCCCCGGCCCCAGTCCCGGTCCCGGTTCCCCCCAGCCCCGCTTCCCCCCGAGGCACCGGCTCCCCCCGGCCCCGGCCCCCGTAAGGGCATCGCGGCTCCGCAGGGCTCGGGGAGGGTCCGGGTTGATCTTCCCTTGGTGCCGGTGCCCGCAGGTTCACGGCAAAGCTCCCCCGGCCTTTGCAGCGCGGGGCTGTGGAAAGACGCAGTTTTTGTATTAGAAAACTCTTCTTAGCGGGCTGAAGAGGTTGTTCTGTGAGAGAGGGGAGCCCGGTGTGCGGTTGTGTTTGAGTTCTGAGCATCCTTGCGGTGGTGAAACGCGCTGTGAGTTGTGGTGCTGCAGGAGCGAGCAAAACCCGGCAAGGGCATGAAAAGGCCTTGAATGAGTTTAAAATAAAGGTGAAAACTTCTCCCTGTCCGCAGTAATACATTTTAAATGTTTCCCCAGCCCTGGCACCGCAGAAAGAGGAGCAGGAGGTGGGACCAGCTCAGCCGGGGTTTGATGGAAAGGAAACCCCGGCAAGTGATGAATTTGGGGGGAGATTGTGGGGAAAAAGGGAGTGATTTGAGCACATAGTTTTCTAAGTGTTTCTGGTACTGTATTTGGTCTTGCTACTCTAATAAATAACTACAATTTCTGAGTGCTGTTTGAAGACTTTGTGTGTCATCTGTGTAAAGCCAAGAGAAGAATCGGCTGCTTCTCAATTCCTTCTCATTCCCCTCTTAAGAGAGTTCTGTAGGCGCCAATTTTTTAATTGGCATCTTTTGATTAAATATATGAAGTTGCAAGTGATAGTTTCTGTTTGGCGTGGTAAGGAAAAAGAAACACGGCTCTCAACCAGCAGCCATCGGACAGTGTGTGTTGTAGTTCCACCTACTGTTTACCTATGAAATATTTTAAATACCTTTTATGATTGTCATAGTTGCTGCTTCAGTTCTGTAGCGTTCCTGTGCCATGGGGGGAAGGGTTCAGCACGAGGAAAATTGAATTGGGATTTATGTTTCTTTAGGAGAATATGCACATTTTGCTTGGCATTGTTTAAAAAAACAGAACAGGCATTGATTGTTTGTGTGTTTCTGTGAGTAAAGAAAACCCCGTGGCCACCAGGACTTGCAGTGTTGGGAATAACACAACCTCTCTCCCTGCTTTGTTTGGCTGATATCTTGACAATCAAACTAGATAGAGTGAGAAAGTAATTACAGGTTGTTTTGGAGCCGAAGAGGCATTCCTCTGACAGGGAGGCTGAAACTTGCTAATTTAGCGCTGCTGCTCTCTGCCCTGGACTGTCTCTGTTCTAGAATGTGAAATATCTTCTCTCCCTGCACTCTACCACTTTTTGGTTTCTGCCTCTGCCTAATTAAGCAAGTGAGAAAACAAGTCAACAGCGGCCCCAGAGCCACTGGGACAAAGTTAAATCTGCTCCGAGTTCCTAAAGATACCTGACCTGGATTTACCCAGTGCAGAAACTTCCTTGTGTTCCACTGAGGCTCCTCCTCTTCCCTGGGATCTGTGGCACAGTCACTCTGCGTTTTCTGGAATGCTGCAGTGCTTCACAAGGTTTCTGGCCTCCCGTGGTGTGGATCTGTCTGTATAAAATCAGATTTCATGTGCTGTATTAATCATTCAAGAGCGAGTTGTTTCCTTTGTCAGTTTAAGAGGGAGGAGTTCCTTGTGTGATGTGAGGGTGGGGAAAGGGAGCAGAGAGACTCTTTGATCCCTGAAACATCAAGCATTTGAGAACAGGAAAATTACTAATTTCATAAGAAGACTCTTTTGTTCTTGGCTCTCTTCTGCTGGTTGGATTTAATAAGTGGTGGATATACCCTAAGCATTAAAACAGTGCTTGAACTCCTTGTATCATTAGAAACACTTGTAATGAGCTGTCCTTCCCTGAACTTTGCTGCTTTAAAGTTTATTTTTTATCTGTCATTTGCAAAACATATTAAAAAATCCTTGAGAGAAAAAAAAAAGGCAGTGGTTCAATTTTAGATTAATGACAGCCTTTTTTTGTGTGTTAGTTGTTTGCAGATGGCCTTTTAAGAGTGATTTTATTGGGCAGCACCATTCCAGACCAAAGGTCAGGGTCATAGTGCTCATAATGTCTGGTGAGTCAGAGATTTGTCCTGGAATCCAATTCTGGAAGACATTTATAGGAGATTGGCAGTCTCTGATCCACTGGAAGTTATTGCAGCAGGAGAAGAAAATTTATTTGCCTGCCCCTGTCCAGGCTGTTCATTGCCCTTCACACACTGTGAAGGAGGTGATGCTTTTGGGTGTTGAAATGTGTTATCCAGTAGAATGCTCCTAAATTGTAAATTAATTTCTCTGGGCCTTTTTGGAATTAATAATTGAAGGTTTTCTGTTACTCCAGCCATCACCCTCAGTCATTACCAGGATCTTTGATGATATTTTAAATATTTCTTTGCTGGTTGAGGCCCCTGTCGTTAGGCCGTGGCTGGCACTGCCCCCTCCAGAGGGAGTGACAATCCCTGCAGTAATTAGATCTGGAATAATGTGGTGTTCCCAGAATTCTCAGCCTTAATTCCAAAACTGTTGATTAAAGCCCAGAAACAACCCTGGGGGCTTTGCTCAGCTCCCACCCTCTGTGAGGTGTCAGTTATCCCCAGTCAGGGTTGGCCCAAATCCTTGGCCCTTCTCAGTGTCTTAGTGCTTTACCTGTTCTCAGCACTGAGCAGAGCTGTGGCCCTTCTGTGTACAAACAAAATGCTTTGGGGAGGTCTGTTTTTCTCTGACAAAATAATGTTCTTGCAGGTCCAGTGATGGTGGAGGCAGGAGAACACAGGGAGGAGTTTTTATCAGAAATACCTTATGTGCCTCTCCAGTTTGGGAGGAACTTGCTGACAAGGATCATCCATTTTATTTTTGCACCTTCCCAAATTCTTGATCTGAGTAAGACCAAATGCCACCAGTTACTGGTGGTACCTGCAAAAATAAATTCCTTTGTCAGTTTTGAGTTTGTTGGTGCTGCTTTTCTTTGGGTGGCAGGAGAGCGGAGACATCTGGTGTTTCTACACCTGTAACAACCCTTTAGGCTTCTTAAACATCAGCCTCCAATGTCTGCGGGTTCCTGTCACTTCTTCACTGTTCCCTGTCCCTCATTCTTCTTTCTGCTGTTTTCTTGACCTCTGCAGTTCCCTAAAACCCTGTTCAGAGAGGCAGAATAAGAATGATAAAGAAGGCAGAGATCCTTCATGCAGAAAAAGGAAACCACGGTCACTAGTGTTTGAAAACTCCTTCTAAAATCCTTGTATTCAGCTGCAGTTTTCTGTAGCATTTTCCTGTTTTCTAGTATGTTCTCTCCCGTTGTGTGAAGAACCTTTCAGCAGCACAGGGAAGTCATGCACAGCTCTGTTAGAAATGTCAGCTGATTAAGTGAAAAAATACCTACTGAGAGCACTACAAGCTGATGGCTTTGACAGAGCAAGTGCATGATTTTAAAACTGAAACCCATTTTTGAGTGAAATCCCTTTTCTAGTTAATAATAATAATAAAGTACCCAAGCTCCTCATGTAGAATTAGTCCTCCTGATCATTGATAGGAAAAGAATTACTGAATGTAATCACTGCAAATGGGTAAATGTCAGGGAATATGAATGTGGAGGTTTGATAAAGTGTTTGGAGATGACCATGTTACAGAATTCCAGGGGAATGCAGTGGATTCCAGGACTGTGGGAAGGCAAGAACACTCCCACCATGGGGCTGCCTGTTGTGCCCTGAAGGGAACCCACTGTGAGCAGGACCTGAATCCAGCACAGCCTGACGTCATGGAGAATTTTCTCTATTTCCTTTTGTGATTTTTGTCCTACACTTTGCTCCTTTGTCTCAGGAGAAAGAGGATTTCCATTGTCCACTGCTTGTTTGTTGTTGAGGCATGTCTTTTAACAGGCTTTTTGTTTCCTGGTGGTAGGTGGAGGCCTGATCAACTCTGAAATAATGAATAGATTTGTTATTCTCCAGTTTTAGCAAGTGAAAAATTTTGATACATGTTTTTCTCAGAGGCACATACATTTTAAATGAGTGCCTTTTGGTTTGTGGGGTGTGGTAGTGGTAGGAATATCCCAAATAGGAGAGAAGTTGTGGGTGGTGATTGTTTTAGTGGAGTTTTTTGGTGTGGAAGGCACTCAGGAGCTCTTGATTCCCACACTCGAGGAAGTTGCATAACCTGTAAGCATCTTGCAGGTCTGTGCACTCAGCCTTTCTCTCAGTCCTGTTTTTATATCTTTGTGAATTTATTTGTGTTTAAGTATTTTGGTCCTGTCCTCAGACTTTTCACTGGATTTATGGAAAACAGTGAACATTTCCCTGGGTTATCCTGGAGCCTTAAAGCAGATCCCCAGTCCTGGCGCCAGGGATGGTTCAGAAGAGACCTTAAATAGCTTTTCCTCTGTGCTTTAAACATAAACAGGCTTTTCTCTAGCAGATGTGATGTTCATCTTCCCATTTTTTTTCAATTTCTCTTTTAACAGGCATGCCTAGAACGTATGGGAAGACACAAATCCTGGTGTCCTTTCCTGAGTTGCTGAGTCCTGCTTTGCTTTTTATGAAGGATCTTGTTTTATAGATGGGTTGAAAGACTGCAGAAAGTATTTGGCACTATCAGTTGCCATCCTATTTTCTCAAGAAGTAATTATCATAAAGAAAAAAAAAAAAGAGGTTGGATTTTACTGTACTGGGAATGATTTTATGGCTTTTGGTGAGAGGGCTGCTTTGGTTCCTGTATCTGGGAACGGTCCCTTTGTGAAGCTGGAGGAGTGGTGATGCTGGCAGTGCTCTGAGTGTTCTGGGGTGTGTTTTGATCTTTAATTCACTGGAGTTACTTCAGCTGCTAACAATACCCTGTGCAGAAAGGCAGCTCCTTCCTGTGGAGCCAAAGAAATTGCTGCCTTCTTGAATGGTGTCGGTTTTGGGTGGAGAGACGTGGAAATGGCCTTTGCTAAGCTGAGGAAAGCTGTGCTTCTAGTGCAGGGCAGGCAGGAAACTGCTCCCTCATTCCAGGGCGACTCTTGGTGCTTGTAGGTGTGAATTGCTATCAGTGATCCTCAGTCTTACTGAAAACTCAAGTATTTGGTGTAATAGCAAGACCAGAACATGCACAACAAGAAGCACCCGAGCTTACTCTGCATCCCTTCCAAAATTAAGACCCATTATGTGTCACTTTTCCTTTCCCTAGATAGGAATGACAAAAATAACTTAAGGCTTTTTTGTGTGTGTTTCAGACTGTGCAGTGAATGTCCATAAGAACTGCAGGAGTTTGCTCGCTGAATGCAGCAGCATCAGACCCAAGGTGGGCTTCAACATTTCTTCTTCTTTTACAATGACAAGGCTCGACATAGTAAGTTTAATTTATGCCAGTGGTTTAATTTACATCAGTACAGAATCTTGCTCTACATCTTCGAGACATCGAGTAGTTATTAACTTGTCATTATAATAATTCATGGTAATGAATGTAAAGGAAAATAAAGTGGAACATTTTATGGCTGCACTGAGAATTACTTACCCTGTGCCTCAGAGCTGTGACTAACCCTTAAAGAATGCTCAAACCATTACTTTTTTGGGGGACATAACTGAATGATATGGTACCTTTAAATTTTATTCCACTGTGTTTTAACAGGTTGTGCCGTCTCAAAGCATGGCACGAGGGGAGTTTGGTCCTAACAGTTGCAGGTTATTTTTCTAAGCTGGGCAGTGCAGAATTAAGTGATTTCATCTGTGAACTGTGATACTTGGCCTTGCCAAGCTGTTCATTTTTTATCTGTGGTGCCTGTGATTGCATGTGAGGTCACAGGTTGGTTTCAGATAGATGTCTATCTGCCAGGGTCTTTTATTCTGGAATTGGTTTTGAAAATCATTTCCTCCTCCTTATAACTAATAATACTTGAGGGAGTTTTAGTTTGTTTTAACCTGCAAGTGTTGATGATTTCAGAGGCTGATAGCAGATTGGGGAGTACTGTGAGGGGGAAAGAGAGAGCAGAGCAGCTCAGACCTGAGCAATTAGAGGTTAGAGGAAGTGCTTTCAGCCATTGGTGATATAGAATGAAACTCTTTTGGGGGCAGAAGTTGTTGTGGGGGTTTTGATATATAATTTTAAATATCTCAGGGCACTGTGCAATTTTCCTTTCAAACTGAAAAATTCATTTGCTGTGTTTGTTTCATTTCCGCTCTTCACCATCACCCAAATTTTCATGGCTGAGCCAGCTCTGACAAAACACTCCTGAGGAGAGAGCAGAGAGGGAGGGGTGGTAGAAAATGGGGGGAGGAATGAAGTCAGAAATGAGAACCCCAAAGAGAAACACCCCAAAAGCCATTTGGTACAGATTGTGTTACTTATGGAATTGTGTCTCAAGGGGTTTTAATCTCTTAATGTTCCATTTCTGGTTCTATTTCAGCCTGATTTATACTCCATGAGATTTTTACACAGTGTTAATGTCTCCATGCCATTCTTCTGGCACATAAAAAAAAATCAAAATTGTTACTGTGTTGAATATTTTCAGTGCACAACTTCACTTACAGTTAGTGCTATAGGATAGGAAAAATCTGATTCATTTTGGGCTGCAGGTTTGGTCTGTATGTGTAAGAATATTGTCTTTTTTTTTCCTATAGCACAAAGATTTGCAGCACAGACCTTCTGGATCTCCACAAAGTTCGCCCCAGTGCATTTCCCCAGGTTTGTACTAAAGAATGATTTCTGTGCTCAAGGCTTATCTGTTCGATTGTATTTTTTTCTTTAATATGTTTTAAAGGCTATACACAGTGTGTTATTGAAGTATAGAGAAGGTCTCTTTTAATAAGATGGCTTCATTTTTTTTCTATTGGGAATGGCTTAGAGGCTCCTGGCAATCTCCTGTGTGTTTTTATCTCTTTATCTTTTTATTTTTCTTTATACCTTCTTGCTGTGTAACCTCAAAATATCATGGTGAAAAGGGATCAATAAGCTCGTTTTTCATTGATTGTCTATTCTCTGGCCTCTGAAAAGACTAGAACTGTGAACTTTGTTTTACATCAGATTTTCATAATTGTCTATTTAAAACTTGCCTGCAGCTAGTGGTTGCTAGAAATCTCTAAGACAAGCTGGCACTAATGGTCTGAACATACATCTTTGTTGAAACAAAGTAGGAAAAAAGCATCTGGGAGGGAAAAAAAAAAACAAAAAGAAAGGATAGCTCTATTGCAGCATAGGCTTTGAAACATCCTTTTGCTCCTGGAAAAGACCATCATGGTCACAGGTGTATAAATGGCATTTTAATTTGTATGTGTTGGGAGATCTGCGTTAAGCGAACAGATTTTTGCTGTAAGGTGATGGAGTGTAACTAGAGCAGATTTATTTTGTGCCTTGCAGTTGACTGACAGCTGTCAGAACACAGCTGAGGTGTGTGTCTGGGCATTGCTCTGCGTGTCTCGGGTCTGAGCACTGCCCTGGGTGCCTCAGGGTTTCTTTCAAGTACCTTTTACATTACAAGGTGGCTTCTTCATGAAGCAATTCTTACCAAGAGGTAGCGCAGGGAATAATTGTTTCAAGGGTATAAGTGGCTGTTTGCATTACCAAGTATGGGTTTGTGCACTTAGGAGAAAGTGCAGAGACTGAAACAGGAGTAAGGAATAATGGAAAAGGGAGAAGTTGGTTGTGGGGCTGGTCTGTGAGCAGCTCTGTGGTACCACAGCCTGGTCTGTGTGAGGGCAGCAGCGATCGATGAGGGCTCTCAGCAGTGTGCAGACACTGCTAATTGAACTCAGAAAATGGCTTTTTCTCCAGGCAGGCTCTGCTAGGCAGCCAAGACTCATTTTCTGTAGTCAAAAGCAGAAGCTGGAAATTAAAGGAACAGCTAATAGCCTGGGCATGGTATGTTCTTACCCACAGCATAGCCCTGCACACTGCACCCTGCCCAGCAAAAAAACCCAAAGATACTGGATCAATGCAAAAGAGAAATTAATTTTAAGAAAGGTGTAAACTGTGGTTTGTGTGTCCCCCATCCCTTTCCCTGTGTTTTGCGTTTGGAGATTTTTAGGTTTGGTCTGTCTTTGTGAAACAGAACTTCATGTTCCTGAATGGTGGAACACAGAGAACTCAATGGCCAATGATTTCAATACTTCCCCAAATGGAAGTGGGAGGATGTAGGTTATTAAGCCTTTGTTTAAGAAATCTGCCTTGACAAATGTTGCAAATATCTAATTAGTCTCCTCTTTGAGCTTGCAGCTCATCACTTGGGAGGTGATGGAAAGGACTCAGTTTACCCAGTTTGTTGTAGACTGAGAATCAGCTGTGTGTGTAGCCAGGAGATTTCAAGCCCCAAATAGGTTTTGGGAAAGGCATTTCCAGCAGGAAAAAATGTGGTGATACAATTTCTATTAAATGTCATTGATGAAATCTCCCCTGCAGCCCTAAAACAATTCTTGTGTCAATGAGAGACAAGCAGACATAGAGCATGGGATATGAAAAATGTGGAAAAACCTGTTTCATGAGAAGAACCACAAATACCTTGACTTAACTGTGCTTCACTGAGCAAGGCAGAAGTGGAGGGAGAGATGATTATTAGTGGGGGTTCACTGAGGAGTGCAGGCTAGAAAGGGGGAACTTTTGGGATGGGTGGGCACCAGTTTTTACTAGAAAAGTTTTAAATTGGTGATGCTTAAACCTTTGCTGGGAATTGGGGACCGCCTCGAACTGCTACAGCAGCAGCCTCCTGGTCCTGGATCAGTCTCCTGGACACAGGGGCTGGGAGAAGAGCTTGGGCTGTGCCTGCAGTGGCAGGGCTCTGCGTTCAGGGATCCATGAGATCTCTCCCACTCCCATGTCCTTAAAAGCACTTTGGAAAAAGGGCAGCTGCCGACCTTGTGAGGGATCAGTTCTAAAGATTGTCTGGCTGAGTCTTCATCTTTGACTTCCCTGAAGATCTTTTTTTAAAAGGATGTATTTTGTCTCCTGTTCCTTATCATTCATTACAGACATTAGTACTAAATAATTGTATCCATTTTTTATAAGTCTATTACAGGCTTCCATGTATTGTGTAACAGTGATTAAAGTTTCAAATATCTTTCCAATTCACAGTCTGTCTAGATTTAAAAGGCATTAAAAAGCTGCAGTATTAAATTTAGCTCTGGTATCTATTATGTGCAGTGTGTGTACATGCAGATATAAATCTCTGTGAGCAATAAGCATTGCAAAGAACTTGTGGTTTTTCTGTGATCTCTGATTTTTCTTGTTTGCCATGAAATGTTCTGTGCCCTTATACGGTGGGGTGTGAATAATTGTGTGTAGGTTCTGGTGTTTTACTAAAGGAGAAGATACTTTGCAATTTCCACACTAAATGGGCACAGTAGGGACCAATTTCCTGCACTTCAGACCTGCTGATTTAGCCAATACAGTAAGTTAAGTGGCAGCTTTACATTTCTAGAAGGATCACAGGTAGTATAAAAACAGAGCATCTCTGGGGCCACTTTACTGTGCCAAGTCTGAGGGCAGCCAGTGGTGAGCATGGGGAATACAAATTCAAAAAGCAGCGGCAGGAGCAATGCAATCCCTGCTCATCCCGAGCTGTCTTTTTGTGGTTCCTTTTCAAGAAAATGGAATGAGAATGTTTTTTTGGACAATGAGCTCTTGACATCCAAGATCCTGTCGGTTCTCCGGCCACATTCCGAGCGAGGTTTGAGAGCAGGAGAGCTGCAGTGTACGCCTCACTTTCTGAGCACCAATTCCATTTTTGCCTCTTTAGCCACTTCCCTGAAGGAGCAGCCCCGGAGTCTCCTTCTGGGGCCGGATGGCACCCCAGCCCTGTCCCGGAACCTCGGAATGACTATCGCCCAGAGAGGACACTCTCAGCCTTCACTGAATACTGCTGGAGCTGTTAATAAATTTGGGTGAGTAAACTGCTTCTCTTCTAATTCTCTGCCTTCAACTGCTCCCCTCCTCTTCCCCTCCCCAGTGTGGAAAGGAAAACAGTGACAGGATGAAAGCGAGAACTCGCGTTGGTTCTCAAGCTCAAAAGCATTTTATTTTTGCTGAGAGTTATTTCACTGAACAATATTCTTTTTTTTGTTTGTTTAAGTCACCTTATCTTTAGTCCCTCTGTCCTGTGTCACAGAAGATATCATGTAAATAAGACAGTATTTGAGTATCTCTGTCTAGATGATGGTTTTTGGTGGATATATTTGTCTTGAGAGTTGTGAAATTCAGTAATCTCTGAGTTCAGCTATTCTAGGTTGTGCTGGTGCTGACTGGTGTAGGAGACAGCAATNTTGTGAAATTCAGTAATCTCTGAGTTCAGCTATTCTAGGTTGTGCTGGTGCTGACTGGTGTAGGAGACAGCAATGTTTTAAATTCCAGAATACCTTGATTAAAATAGGAGATGAACTCAAAGCTATGAGACGTTTTAAGTAGCTGTTTACTTTTCATGTGCCACAATAATGCTCCCTCCCCAGTGAAAATGCCCTTTGTACTCTGAACTGTGTCTTGTCACCAGGTGATGTCCTTTTAAACTGTCATACCAGAAGTTACAAACTTTGCTGCTCTGATTAAACTAATATTTCAGTGGTGGAGTTGCTAAATTGCTTAAACTGATTAAAGAATGCAATGATACTTTTTATTTATTTACTGTAAGAGAATTGCACAATATTTTAGGAGAGAGGCTTGTCAAAGTAGTTGGATTGTTCTTGGGTTTTGGGTTTTTTTTTTTGTCAAGTAACTTAAAAAATGTCAGTGTTCTGTATTGGTCCTTTGGTCTAATTTCTTTGACCATTTAGACTGATTTCAGGAGACATGGATGAAGGGGATTCAGGCTTTATAAAATTTAAGCAGACTTCAGATGACGTTGTCTCGCTTGCACCTTCAACAGCAGACTCCATTTTTCTGGAAGGTATGGAATTTCTGTGCTTTTCAGGATTGTTATGCAACTTCTTGGCATGTTTTTAGAGCAGCACTGAGACGCTTTTACTCTTGTTAATGATGGTAATGAAGGATATGGTGAGAAACAATTGAATAATAGTTGAAATTAAATGTGCTTTTGGTCTAGATGCATATTCTCTGTCCCTCCGGAGTGAAATAGAAACAGATGCTCATGAGTTTGAGACAGAGTCTTGGAGTGTTGCAGTGGAACAGGCTTATGCAAATAGACATAAAAACGTTAAAAAAAGGCAAGATGTCATCTATGGTAAGAGCTTTTGTTATTCTTAAAACTTTTTCTATTTCATAGTGCTACTGTTATGAAGCAAAGCAGAAATCATTTTTATTGGCTCCAGTTTTGATTTGTGCTTGAAAACTAAAATGGAGTGAACATTTTCAGGTCTGTTACCTGGCTTAGTGTGCCTCATTCCTTTTGTGAATGCTTTTAAGCAAGCCATGTTTTTCAGCAAAGCCCAGCTATACAAATTAGGGAGCAGCTCAGCTGCCACTGGGAGATGTCCTTAAATAAGTAGGGTCAATCACTGCTGGGGTGGGACATTAGCAAGGCAAATTCAAGAGCTTCACATGCATGATGCAAAGGCTGTGGTGAAGAGGATGATGGTGGGTTTCAGAGCCTGCTCTTACATCTTACTCATCACTGCACAGCACATAAACAGCTTTTGATTTTATTTTTGTATTTCCCCTCACCCAGAACTAATGCAGACTGAAATGCACCATGTTAGGACACTGAAAATCATGCTGAAGGTGTACTCCAAAGCCATGAAAGAGGAGCTGCAGTTCTCAAATGCAGTGATCAACAAGCTCTTCCCCTGTGTGGATGAGCTGCTGGAGTTGCACGGGCAATTCCTGCTCCAGCTGAAGGAGCGAAGAAGGGAATCCTTGGAAGAAGGCAGTGACCGGAATTATATAATCCAGAACATTGGAGACCTCTTGGTAAAACAGGTGTGAATTAAATCTTACTGATGATGTTGACACTATTAAACTTCTAAGAAGCTAACTCTTAAGGATAAAGTTATGTAAGTTTGATTTAATCCTGGGTTTAAGATCATATTCCCAATGCAGAGTGGGAGCATGCCTCCTAGGAATATATCTAGCACAATTAGCATGAAATGTTCATTAAATATTTTTGGGGCATGTGCATGTACACACTGTGGGATATGTGACTGCAGATTGTTTGGTTCTATTTTTCATCTATTCCAATAGCAAAGTAACATATTCCAGATGTCCATCCCAGACATGGCTCTCCTGCAGTTCATGTCAAACTTTTTGGTTCTGACCTTTTGAAAATGTAGTCAAGATCCTTTGAGCTCATAAGAGCTTTAGCACCATTCTGGCATGAAGTGGATGCAACAATTTCTGTCATTGTGGCCACATTATGACCATTGTCATGACCACTACTTTGGCCTTCAGCTTTTACAGTCTTCAGACTTTTCAAGTGCACAGGTCCAGAAATCCTTTTAAAAATTCTCAGAATGACAACCATCATTTCCTGTTTGGTTATCTTGTAGTATTCCAAGTTCTCACACGTCACACTGCATAAATCTCATTTCTGTGACACAGAAGAAATTGAAATATTGATGAAATGTGTCAGAAATCAACCACCACAAAAGCATGTTAAACATGGGGTTTGGAGTGGAGGTATCTTTACTCTGAATCATGAACATCTTTCATTTTTGTATTTCCAATTAGTTTTCAGGTGAAAATGGGGAAAGAATGAAAGAAAAATATGGGGTTTTCTGTTGTGGACACAATGAAGCTGTGAGTCACTATAAAGACCTGCTCCAAAGCAATAAGAAGTTCCAGATCTTAATAAAGGTAAACAACAACCAGAAGTCTTCTATTCTGACTATGCAAAATACACTTCACTGCTTTAGGCTTTGTTTTATATTTAAAGATCTCTTCAGTGTGAATGAGCAGGGTTAGAGGCATATTCTGTTGTTTAAGGGGTTGTTGGCTTCTTGTATTTTAGCTCTTTTGAGCAGTTTGAACACAAAGCCACAATTAGCAGGTGATAATTTGAGGCAGGCTCTTGAGAGCACCAAGAACTGGGGAACAGAGCATTTGTTCTATTTGTGGCTCTGTTTCTGGCTGCCCTGCTGTGTGGCCATCGAGGTAAATTGGCTTGATAATAAATTAAATCAATGAGAAATGCTGTTGATGAGCTACTATAGAAAAAGCAGGGACTCTTAGTCAGGTTTTGCTCATGACATCATCTTTCCAAAGCCAGAAGATGGGCTCCAGGGTGGTTTGCTTATCTGCTGCACCCTGTAATGTGCAATTAATAGGAAGGGCTAAGGAGACAGGGCCAAAGTGGAACCTGAATCTCAGATGGCTTTGCAGAGGCCTAAATATTCTCATTTTCCAGTCACCAGTAAGTGATACCATGTGAACTTTCCAACATAGCTCTATACTTATAGCTCATCTTAACCAGGTGTCTTTAAAGTGAGAGCCCTTTACCTTCAAGGAACTAAGTAAGTTAATAGAGTTTTAAAAATGTGTAACCACAGCCCTTGTAAAGATAGATCTTCTCCTGCCAGGTGTGTACTGTACCTGCAGTCACACTAGCTGATCCTTTACAGTCTTCCCTTTCTAAACAGGAATGTGTTTCTGTAGATCAGCCTACTGGGGAACATCCAGTGGTAAAATAAATATGTAATTTCTTTGTTATTGACAGAATTCGGCTGTTGGGTGGTCGGGTCTGGTTTTAAAAATACATTACTTAATAGGACTGATCCTATTAAAAAAGGCAATCACTTAGCAATAGACAGCCAAACAGTTCAGATTTGGAACTTTCCCAGCTTGACTCCACATTTAGCTACATGTAGTTGAAAACAATACCCAAAATATTTTCGAGTCATAAAAGCAATTTTTATGTAGGTTGTCAGGAGTTTCACTTCAGTCAAAGAGTGCAGCTAACTTCAGGGTGCTGTGCCTAATACACAGAAGTGTTTTGAGAAGGAAAACATGTGAATGGGAGGGAATTAGAAGAGCAACATGTACAATGAGTGTGATGGGTGTCTTGTTTTCTAGAAAATTGGGAACTGTCCCATTGTAAGGAGACTGGGTGTCCAGGAGTGCATCCTCCTGGTCACCCAGCGCATCACCAAGTACCCCGTCCTGGTGGAACGCATCATCCAGAACACAGAAGGTGAGCTGTTCAGTCTGTTCTAGTCTTTTCACAGCTGTCTGCTGATCCTTTTCCTCTCCTCAGACAAGGAGGGACAGACTGGTGACTGATTTCTCACTTCTTAGTTGAAGATGCCATTTTAGATACAGATCCAGATCAGTCTCATCTTGTCAGAGGGTCAAGAGAATCATAGAATCAGAGTACAGTTTGGGGTGGAAAGGACATTGAAGCTCATCCAGTCCCACCCCCTGCTGTGGGCAGGGACACATCCCACTATCCCAGCTTGGCCTTGGACACTTCCAGGGATTGGGCAGCCACAGCTTTCATGGGAAACCTGTGCCCAGGGCCTCCCCACCCTGACAGTCAAGAATTACTTCTCAATACCTAATCCACCCCTGCTCTCCTTTAGTTTAAGACCATTCCATCTTGTCCTGTCACTCCAGGCCCTTGTAAATAGTGTCCCTCCAGCTGTCTTTTGGGCTTCCTTCAGATACTGGAAGGCTGCAGTTAGGTCACCATGAAACCTTCCAATCCCAATTCTCTCAGGCTTTCCTCACAGAAGAAAGGCAGCATTCAACGTTGTCATGAAATGGGTGTTTTATGGTTGCTCAAGAATCTGCAGTGACAAACCCAATGTAGTTAAGCCTGTTGGCTTATTAGAGATTCAGAGTTTAGTTTTATTTTTACTTTATTTTATTTTATTTTTGAACTTAAGCTCTCAGGAAATACAGTTAGATGTTCAGTATGGAACCTCCATGTTAAAAGACATTTGGATGGTTCATATCTTGCATTTCAGAGTTGAAAACATGACTGACTGCTGCTCTTTTCCCTTAGTTGGAACTAGAGATTATGAAGAGCTGACCCAGGCCCTTAGTTTAATTAAGGACACAATCACTCATGTAGATGCCACAGTAAATGAGTGTGAGAAAGGGCAGCGACTTAAGGAGATTATGCACAAAATGGAGCTGAAATCATCTGGGAAATGCAAGAATGGGCTTTTGTTCCGGAAGGATGACATGGGACAGAGGCGGCTCCTCCTGGATGGGATGCTCTACTGGAAAGCTGCATCAGGGAGACTCAAAGGTAAAAGACCAAGAAGGGGAAAGATACAACTGGGAAATGAGATTTATGTTGAGGTTGGTTTTTTTTTTTAGTAACTGTTTATTAACTGATCGATTTGGTAAAAATAAGATGACAATAACTTGCTTGTTTAATAGGATATTGGAGGAAATTGCACTTGTTCTATTCTTGGCTTGTCCAATAAGCATCTCTGCAATGGTGCATAAGTTCCTTATGCTGTTTGCTTATTATCTGGCTGATCTTCTTCCCAATTCAAGAGGGTGGTCTTCAGATGGATGACAAAGCTTTGAGTCATCCTGACTTAGTCTCCCGTGGAAAGGCATTATCTTGTGTGAGCTCTGCTTCACACTTGGCAGAAATTGTGTCGTGTGAGCCCCATGACACCTTCGTTCTGCATAATGCCAGAAAATCAAAACAGTGGCCATCAAGGAATATTTAAAAGCTCAAGGAGAAGCTTCAATGGCACAGAAAATGCAGCCAGGAGTAGGTGGTCCTGGGAACCACTGTAGTTCCAGAAGAATCTCGTGTAGAGGGAAACATGTTCCCTCTGGAGTGGTGGAGTCCCTGTGCAGGTGTTTTCGGGCTTTAAATCAGCTCTATTTGTGCTGGTTCTGTGTGATGCAGTCTGGCTGTGGACAGCCCAAGTGGAAGGCAGTATAGCAGACCAGATATTGCAAGTGTTGATGTGCTGTTCCCTGATCCACAGGAAATACAAAGCTTTTGAGTCTGGACAAGTGTTTCTGATTTAAAATGTTACTTTCCCCCCTCCCTTTTTTTGTCTCTGTTACTGTAGATATTCTGGCAGTTCTGCTAACTGATGTACTGTTGCTCTTACAAGAAAAGGACCAAAAATACACATTTGCATCAGTGGTAGGTGTTGTTCTCCTTATTTAATAGATGCACTTAAAGTATTTGTGAAAGTGACAGTAACTACAGAAGAAACACAATTAGAGAAGTTTGTTACTTGTTCAGAAGGAGGTTCAGAAAGATAATTAGGTTAATAAACTAGCCAGCTGTTATGGAATCACATTTTCTGAAGCAGTTGTGGTACTTTTTGAATCCCTCCCACTGTCTCCCAGTGCAAACCAGTGTTCCCTTGAATCAGCCAGTTGTATCTGCCACATCTCTGGTGGTTTTCTCATTCCCGGAGTGTGGTCTGAGGTTCTCTGGTTCTCCTCTTCTTATGCTGTGACTTCCCCTCTCATTCAACTTTGTCAGGCTGAGGTTTTGTACAAGTTATGGATGTGAAACATGCTAGAACTGTGCTTTGAAAATCACCTGTAAATAAGTCCTGCCTCTGTTTAATGTGCAGGGAAAGAATCTGTCATTTCAGTTAGGGACATGGTAACCATGGTCATAGTGCCCTGAGGCAGACTGGGAGCAGAGAACTTTCCTGAAATACATGGAAAAAGCTCTAAATGCAGATGTTATTACTGCAGCACTCTAGAACATTCAGTGGATTCACTTGCTTTTCCAGGGCATTTCCACAGGTATCCTCAGAGCAGTACATTTGTACATTTTGTCCTGGTCTAGTTCAGTTAGGGCTGTAATAGAATCAATAACAGAGAAACTCTTTTACTTACTTATTTTCTTGGAGGTAATTTTTTCAAGACATTAACATTAGAACTGACTTCTAATGGCAGAAGCTATTTTGGTGACCTCAGGGCTGTAAAAGCAACTGCCTTCCAAAGTACCCTTCTAATGCACAGAATGGGGTGCTATGAGGAGATTTTTTTTCCCCCCTCTGGAAATGTGCTCTGCAGTTAGAAACTGACCAATTTTTTTGCCTATTTGTATGTATACAGTTAATTTGAAATTTAATATCACTTCTCCATAAATAAATGAAGCAAGTCAGAGAAGCAAATGGATCTGCTCAGATTGTTTTTCCAGTGACCTCTGCTCACGGCTGGAATTGCAGTGCAGCTGCTCAGAGAAGTTGGCAAAACCTGGAGTTCCTGATATTTGCTTCGCAGTTCAGTTCCTTATCGTTGTTCTAGATTATTCTGTGAAGGTCCAGCAGTTACAAAGATTTGCTTTATCCTGAGAAGGAACTTACTAGGCTACTTGTGTTGGACCTATGCTGTATGAAGCCTGGATAGGTTTTTAGTAACTAATATCCCACTGTAAATGTGTTTTCACTGCAGAGACTGACAGCTAATCCAGCTAATCCTCAGTTATACAATACACTGTCACCTCGTTCCATTATTCTCAGGGTCTGACACGCTGGAACACCTCTGTGTTAGGATTCTCTTTTGTAGCTAACTTGCCAACTTAGAACCTCTAACACTTCCTCTTGTTCTCTTCTTTCACTTCATGTGTCATTAAGGTTTTTGTCTTCTTCAAATTTTGGTTTTGCCTCCTATTGTGCAAAATTTTTGAGCCTGTTCTTGACTTCTGGGATGCAGTGGGAATTCTCAGCTCATATTGAAATTGACACATACTTTGATATTCAATCACGTGCCAGGACCTCTTGTTTTTGACATGTACATTCTTCATTCCATGTTTTCATCAAGGATTGATGGTAGAAAAATGACAATGTCAAAAGTGTTATGTGAAAAGGCCAGAGTTACATTGTGATACTGCAACTCCTGGTGGCCCTGTATAAGAAGGAAGAAGGGGGATCTAGGGAGCACAAGTCCTAAAGAACATAAATAATGTAGTGCAATAATTAATATTTTATTTTACAGGACTCTAAACCACCAGTTATCTCATTGCAAAAGTTGATTGTGAGAGAAGTAGCTAATGAGGAAAAAGCAATGTTCTTAATTAGCGCTTCCTTAAAAGGACCAGAAATGTATGAAATTCACACCAGCTCAAAAGAGGAGAGGAATTCCTGGATGGCTCACATCCGTAGAGCCGTGGAAATGTAAGTTAGGAGGGAAAGCAGGAGGGCTTCCTTTCTTGCTCCTCTGTCTTCCCTTCACAGGACTCACAGGTGTAAACTTACCTTAAAAATTCCATTTGATTCTTCCTGAACTTTCTTTGCAAGACTTTAGTGCCATTCTGTTTGTGTTCATTGGGAAAAGGCCACTGATAAATATGCAATAAAAATCAACCAAGGACACTATTCTGCTTCTATTTGTTTAAAAAAAAAAAAGAAACAAGAATGTTCACTGATGGCAAATGCAACAGGGCTTTGGAGGAAGAGTGACACCCAGGCTAAATCACATCCAAGGCAAAAGCTTCAGGTTGAATTCTGAGATGGTTTCAAATTATCTAATGTGCGAATCAGGCAAAAATCTGTCTTTCCCTTTGTACAGCTGTCCTGATGAAGAAGGAGGAGCATTTAATGAACCTGAAACAGAGAGGAGGCTGGCTGAAGCAAGGGCTGCAAAGTTAAAAGATTTTCAAGGTAATGATTTAGTTATATATTCCAGGAACTGCTTTTCAGCATCATATGTGATTTATGACTGTCTAATTCTTTATCATATGATGTGATTGAGTTTCTCCTTCATAAGTCTTTTAAGGTAGAGTAAGATTTTATAGAAATAGTTGCTAAAGCAGTCTAATAAGCTTTGTCTGCTTCGTGGGTTTTCCCCTTAACTGTTAATTATATCTCTGCATTTGATGCTCTGGGCATAAAATGAGTGATAATCTTCCAAATAGAGCACTGTGCTCTGACAGGGATGGGGAAGGCAGGACTGAATTTGTTTTTCCTTTAGAGCGTTTGAACATGAAAGACGACCTGATTCTACAAAGTCTTTCTGAGAAGCAACAGATTTATGTAGAAATGTCTGAAATGAATGGCTTTGAGGACCATTCTCAAGGATCCCGAGCTAGGCTGCTTCTTCGTGGGGATATCTCAGAAAACTTGCAAGGAGAGGCTCTTTTGAAGTCTGCAGTGACTGAAGGTAAATGGAATGTGGGGATGTGGAGGCATTCACTCAGGTGCAGGGGTGGGGATAAGCACCTGGGACCTAAGAACAGGCCCTGAAAATCATCCTGTAATAACATAATGCTTTTATGTAACACGGTTCAGACTTCCTTGTTCTCAGAACCAGTCTGCAAGAAAGGTGAAGTGCACTTGTGGATTTAGGTAGAAGACCTGCACAGCTTGGATTGTTTTATTTTTAAGGGTCAAGCAGTAGAGTCTTGGGAATGAGTCTGTTCAGAAAGGGTAACTGAGTGCTCTAATAATACAGCAATACTGAAATATAATATTGTAGGAGGTCTATATATTAAAAATAGCTGACCTAAATATAGTATATTCACGAAGAAAATAAGTACAAACCTAATGTCTATTTTGAAAAAAAAACCCAAACCAAACATTCAAGGCTTGATAATCTAATTTGCAATTAGAGAAGAGATCATCTGTGTATGGAGAGCCTGTTGTACAGAGGTTGTCACAAAGGAAAATTGATCTGTACTGCAGAACTTCTCTAACTGCCTGTTTATTTTTTTTAATGGACTTGATGGTTGCAATAGTTTTTTATACTTGTTATCATAATAACTTGTTGTATCACTACATAGACATGGCTGTTTACATGACATGTTCTCTTTCCTAGCTGAAAACCTCCAGAACCTTATCTTCACTCACTTTGGCAGTGGGTCCTGTCAGCCTGAGGATGGCTCTGGGTCAGGACTCCCCCGGAGAGCAGAGACCTTTGGAGGATACGACAGCAGTCCCTCAGTTTCAAGTAAAAGTAAGAAGGGGATTATTCAGCATTTTTCTGAGCTCCTTAGCTCTTACTGTGTTTACTGTACAGAGAATAAGATCGATGGATTGAGGCTCTCTTATAAGGAAGCTTCACCAGGCTCTGAAAGGAACAAACCTCCAGCATGTGGTAGTAGCATGTTGGATCTTTTACTCCTGATACCAACACTAGAGAGCAGAGTGGGGCTCTCAGTATTATGCTAAGGGCATTGTCTTAACCCATACTTTGTAACTACCACAATTCCACATAGAAGCTTAATTTTGTTTAAAAAAATAAGCTTCACCTGCAAACCTAGAAAAATTGAGTTCAGCTGTCTGCTTTTATTTTTGAGTCATGAACACTTTTTTCCCCACTTTTTATCTGCACAGTCACTAAAGGTTTCCCGAATCCTTGGATAATATAAATTGTCCTTTTGACACAGATGATTTATCAGTTAATTAATGAAATGTGAGGAAAGACTAGATACTATTTTATCTCCATTTTTGTTTCATGCATTTATGGAAAAACCAAATGGTCTTTATTTCGCTGGTGGTTAATCTCTAGAATACTTAATGTTTCTGAAATGCTCTATATATGTCATACTTTTACAACATGGTCCATCTTCCCTTACCTCCTTCCAGCCTCACAGTGATGCTGCTTTGAATAGAATATTTCTACTAACCAGTATTCCATGTTATGAGCTTGCAATTCTGGGAGCCACAGCAGATTATTTTCATGCAGACATTGTGGCTGCTTGACTTAAAATAGTATAACATAATTTGACCTTACTCTCCCTATTTATCTTAACCCACTCTCCTCAAGTTTTCAAACTTTTTTTGAGTAGTCCTATGGCCACTGTTGTCTGATCTTCTACTTGGAATCAGCATGGAGAAGCCATGCAGTTCCATATTGGTTCTGACTTCACACTCACCGTGTTTTTCTGCTCACTCTGTTACCCACTGAGTTTTCCCAGGCCCTGTGCTGGTGTGAGCTCCTCATACTCCACTCTTCTTTCAGGTAGTAGGAAGAACAGTGGTGGTGACCAGAGACAGTGGGACTGGAGAGGCCCTGCAGTCAGTTCAGATGTTCAAGTCCATGACCTCCCTTCAGATGCAGAAGAAGGATCTCAAACCGTATGTAAACTTCATGAGTTATTTAAATGTGTTTCCTTGTGTTCCTTGTCATAATAGTGGTGCAGAACAAATCTCACAGAGTTAAAAGTCCTAATGGCTGGTAGGGCTGGACTGGAGCAGTTTAGTCTGTCAAATTACTTGACTCTCTTAAGAATTTTGGGGGGGGGGAGTTGTTACCTTAGCACTTGAGAGGCGAGATAATTTCTTTTTTCATTTACTCATTTGATGCTGTACCATTACTACTGACTTCAATTAAACACCATGCTCCTCTTTCAGCCCAGCCTCTGATTTCAGTATTTTTGATGTATGTCCTTGCGTGTATGGGAGCAATCTCTGCTCCAGCAGTACCTGTTCTCTCATGAGATTAACTCTTCCAGCTTGTTCTGGCAGCACTGCCAGTGACCGACAATTGTCTCTGTCTTTTTTACAGAGTGATGGAACAAGGCAGGATGACAGCAGTGGTTTTCAGCCCACCATAGAGTCTCAGGTGTGTTACTTCTGCTGTTAAGAAATCTAATGCCAAGTAGCCACGGTATAATAATAGCATGCAGAACCAAACCAAACAAACCTACCAAAACTCAGTATTTGTAATGTCCATGGAACCCAGCACATTAACAGCCTGTACCTTGTAAGTCTAACACATTATGAATGCAGAGATAAAAAGTCCTGACAGCAACCAAAGATGGGTTCTGAGTATGTAAGCATACATTTCAAAGAGCTGGATGATTCCTTTTCCTGCTTCTTTGGAAGGATTGCATGTTCCCAGCTCACTGACCAAACTTGCCTCTGAGCCTCCTGTGAGGGCTGTACCTGTGTAGTGATTCAGTGCTGGAGCACGGAGGAAGTGATTGTTAAATAGCTCAGGTGAAGAGAAGATAATGAGAACAACTCTGTGGAATCTCAGGGAATTTTGCTGGGCACTGATTCACATCTGCACAATGATAATACACTGAAATTCCTTGTACCTGCATACTGGATTTTACTGTGTTAGAATACTCTGGCAGCTATGCTTCCACTATGTGTTTTTGTACTAGTTTCACTGCTTAAGAATTTTTAAAATGTCTAATGTATCAGAACAGGGATCTGCTGAAGTACCTAATGTTCTTTTCCTCCTCTTCAGCTTGTCCAGAGGATACAAACGCTGTTACAGTTGCTCTTCAGCCTTCAGGTAAACCGCTATTTACTATCCAAGAGATTTGTTAGGCATTAAATGTAATAAAATTTATGCAGGTGTGGAGAGGAGCTACCTTGAAAATAACCCCTAAAGCTAGATTGAAGTGCAGAATTTAGACCTGAGACTCAAGGAAACTGTGTCTAGTATTCTTAAGGAAGTGTTAGAGCTGATGTCTTAAGTAATTGTTTCCTTTTTCCTGCTCACTTAATTCTTTTGCTGCTTTAAGCTCCATCTCCTCCCTGTGCTCATTTCCTCTTTAAATTGTTGATTTACACGTGTATATATATGAGTTGTTTTTACTGTAACCTTGTAATCAGCAATATTTTGACTGATTGGATTGGGGTAGCAATTCCAGGTGCAAGAAATGTTCACTTTGACACACATAAGCATAACTTACTTGCTTGGCCATCTTAAGTATCGTGTCAGTCACCATGGCCTGTACAAGCTGGAAGACGATCTGCTCTGGAAGACAAAAGTCTCTATGATCTAACCTGGTAGATGCTCTTGTCTTCTGTTTAGCTATGTGTGTTTTTTTGAACCTGGGTGCCTTATGCTGAAGTTCTCTCCCCTCCAGGCCGTGATATCTCAGCAGGACAGTTACATCGAGGTGCAGAAAGCCACCATGGCAGACCGGGAGAAGCAGTACCGGCTGCAGTCCACCCGAGGGAATCTGCTGCTGGAGCAGGAGAAACAGAGGAACTTTGAAAAACAGAGGGAAGAACTGATGAATGTCCAGAAGCTCCAGAGCCAGCTGAAGCTGGAGCAGCAGCGCCTGGAGAGGGAAAGAAGCCGGCAGCAGAGGGAATTTGAAAGCAGGGAAGCTCAGCTGCAGGAGCGCGAGGAGGAGATCAGGCAGCGATGGGAGAGGGTGAATCAGGACAGGGAAGAACTGGACAGACTCAGAGAGGCCTATCAGCACGACCTGGAGAGGCTGAGGGAAGCTCAGAGAGCAGTTGAGAAAGAGAGGGAGCGTCTGGATCAGCTGAAGAAGCTGAAGAAGCAGAACACAGTGTCAGGCACGTTCTCCCCAGAAATGGGCCAGGTGAGGAATTTCTAGTCTTGGAGGGTTATTTCTATTAACCCACTTGCTTCTAAATAAAGGTTACATTTGTTACAGCACTAACCCATTTTTGCATTTTACTCCTTGAACCACCATCTGAAATAGCTGGTGATGGCTGCTGTCAGAGAGATCAGAGCTTGGCAGTTTCCCAGTGTCTGTGAAATTCCACAATTACCAGAAAATCTCTGATAATGGGAATATTTTTTAAAAAGATAGAAAGGGTGAATAAGTTATTTCTGAATGTGGCTGACTGAGGATTTTTTAAACTCAGTAACTGCCCTATTGCAGGGAAAGGATTGCAGGAGGTGTGCTACATCAATAGCATTTTCTACAGTTGATTTCTTGAGGTCTGATTAAGTTGGTTTTTTCATCCTGTCTGAAAGTTCTGCTTTCTCTTCACCCTATCATCACCCAGTGCAATCTGTTCTTGCATTCCTTTCCAAGGTGCAGTATTAAGCAGTTTGGAGATGCTGAGGTTCTTTTCAGTATCCAAAGACTTACACTCTTGCTCTTCCTTCTGTTTCCCAAGAAGCTTTCAGCTTCATCTAACCTGTTCTGCTTTTCACTAGGGAGTGCTTCATGTTCTTAAGGCTGAGGGTGATCTCCCTTCCTTGTATCTGAGAGGGTGAAAACCCCCATTTGACTTGGAATGCCTTTTTCCCTCACACAGAGCCAGATGCTGAGTCATTCCATTAGCTTCAATGGAGAAGGGATGGAACCATGTCCCCCTGTCCTGAAATCCTCAGTGAGAGTGAGTGTGGCTGGGATGGATTACCTGGAGCGGCCGGACTTGGTCCGTAGGGACAGCACCACCCTGGAGAACAGGCCAGTTCTTGCCCTGAAGAATGAAGTGCCAATACATCTCCTGAGTGCAACCAACCAGATACAGAAACCAGCTGCAGTCCAGCAGCAGATCCCTACCAAGCTGGCCACCTTTACAAAAGGAAGCAAGGAGAAAGGTGGGAAGAATAAAGCATCTCATAGGACAGACAGTTCAGGTACGTGTATGTATTTAAGTCTATTTAAATGCATTTTTGGTCTCCATCAGCATCACAAAGAGACAGAACACTGCAGTTTAAACCTGTGGCCACCTGTGTGGAACCCAGAAACTGGTATGCTACAAGTTATTAGTGTGCTTGCTACAGTTAAAATCTCTTAACCTCTTAAAATCCTTAAGTTAGGAGTTGCATGTCTGTGCTATTTAAATTGGATATACAGCCCAAAGAGCCATGACAGAATGATGGTGAGAGGTTGTAAACCTGGATGTAAAATCTTCTGGTCTAAATGCAGTGTTAAAGGAAAACAGCAAAACAAAAACAAACAAACAAACAAAAAAAAGCTGTTCTGCACAAAAGAAGAGAATGTTTCGAAGCTGACTTAGCCTTTCTTTATTATCTGTCCAGAGCAGTAATGACATTGAATGTAGTGCCTTTCTTAGCACTTATTCGTTAAATACAGATCTCCAGGCCAGAATTGAGATGCTGTGTGTGTTGTAGGGTTGAAAGGGGCTAATTTTGTCACAAATAGAATCAAGTTAAAATGCAGTCACCCTGTCCTGGTGTAATTTCTGCTGCTAACTGCTGGGTACTGGAGTAGTGATCTTTGCCAATGACAGACACAGTAAAAACCAGTTTATCTCTACCACTTAAAACAGCCTCATTGCCATCTTAGGGGAATGGCCTGTAATTTTAAGTTATAAAATTACCCTTTTTAGTGTTGTGTAGGATTCAGACTTGGCAAGTTTGACCATCACTTGAGCCTGCACTGTTACAGTGGACTCAGAGCCAGGCCTGTCAGGGAGAGGAGAGGGAACAGCTTTGCCACATTGTAGAGACATCTGTTTCTGTCATGCCTAAAGTTGAGTGCAGTTGCAAACTTGATTATGGTTCTGCACATAAATGAAACCTAATATCCTCTTCCCTGCATGCCAAATGCTGGTAAATAAAACTCTAATACCACATTTCCCCAGGTTTATTTTTAATAGCTCTTGCATAATGGTCCCTGCAGTGGAAATGTACTTAATGGTGTTTTTCTCTAATTTATGTGAAAGGTATAAACCACAAATATATTGGTCTCTGTTCTCTCATGAGCCTTAGCGAGCTGCTCACTTGTTATGCCCATGTGCAGATCTCAGAATAAAATGGAACAAAACTTTCTGTACCAGAGGCAAAATGCTGTGTATTGAAATGGGGGTTTGTGACATGTAAGGAATGTGTACTGAGAGAGAGTTCTTTGGATTCAGAATAACCATTTCATGAATTGCTTTTGTTGTTGAAATTAAGAAACTGAGAGGCTGTAACACCAGAATCAATGTGCTGTGCTGCTGAGCAGCTGTGAGACAGATGGAGAGCAGAGGCAGAAGTTCATCACAGCTCTGTGTGTTAGAAGTAGCACAAATGGCTACAGACAAAGATTTTTTTCTCTTTGCTGTGCTTCATAATACTGGGTTTTAAATCTGAGGTTGTCAGGAGCTGCTAGTAGCTGAATTATAAGTTCAGTTACAGAGCAGAGAGAAAGTATTCATGACCTAAACAGCTGAAGAGAAAAAGTAAGTAACTTAAGTTTCTTAACAGCAGGACCAGCTCTCTCTGGTAGCACAGCTTCCCTGGATACATAAAGGTGTCAGCACAAATGGCCCCAGCATGAAGTAGTGATGTTTCTCAAGGGCTGCTCACCTCAAATAGTAACTTGTGAAATACTTTCTTCAGCATCTGTTGACCAGAAGCAGCTGCTTCCCCCCAGGCTGGGTGGGCGAGAGGAGGGTGTCCTGAGGGGCAGACGCTCAGCAAGTCCAGTCCTCCCCAGCAGCCAGACCACTGCATTCCAGCCAGGTATGTCTTGGCCAACTTGCCTGTCCCTGGAAATGCCTTGTGTTCTCTCTGCAGTGTCATGAATGTGTCTACTTCCATTTGTTTCCTCTAGAATTGTATGGCCCTACAGATGCTCAGCCAGAAGCACTTTCATCTGCCTCAGTGAACCTATTCAAGCCCAATAATGTTCAGGTTCAGACCCTGGTGACCTCTCAGTTGAATGTGCAAGATGATACCAGCAAAGAAGATGTAATTTTCTTCTAATTGTTTCCATTTGAAGTTGAATATCCTGACACACTGTTTCAAGAACTCCGCCCCGGTGTGCAACGTGATGGAGACCCGACATGAATGTCTTCTCATCCCTGCCCTGTTACTACTAGCAAGGACCAGACCAGGATTACTGTCCTACTTTGTTGGCTTCTCTGCCAGCAGCTCAGAACGAGGGCACAGTAGTAACAATTTGTTTCTAAATTCTCCAAACATGGAAATGCATTGACACATGGCATGGGTTTATCAATTCAGAGCCTGGTAAAATGCTGCCATTTGTTGTAATGTGCTCTTTTTGGAGAAGGTACACTCTTTACGGGCACCATCTTGGCAGTTGTTATCAGTGATGTTGAACTGCCCAGGTTTTTATTGTAAAAAGTATTAGTAGTAGGCCCCAGAATGGCTGCAAATTTTTAAATCTGTTTTCCCAGGTCCATGTCAGTAATGGGTTGTTGGTAACTAGGTGACAGTGAGCCAGTCTCCTTCCAGCCAGGTGTGCCAGGCACTGTGAACCCAGTGGCACAAGCTCAGTGGCCGGGTACAGCAAAGGACAAGGTCAGGTGAGTTCTAACAGTCTTCAAGGCAGGAGCTCCACCTGCCTGTGAAGGAGGAGGGTTGGACATGTGAGGATTCACAGCAGTGATGAAGAGCTGGACTGAATGCACATTTCAGTGGCCACCAGCCCGTGCTGGGATCTCTCTCCATGCTGGTGAGAGCAGTACAGGTTCCCAGGCAAAACTCATGAGTTGGTTCAGGATGAACTTAGAGACTTGGATTTTGTTCTTTGCTGAAGATGTGTCTAAGAAGTGTTTGAATGCAGTAATTTATTGTCTTGTTTAATCCTGTTTTCTGCATCTTTGTCTGTCTGTTAATTTGTTGTGACTTTACTCCCAGTACCAGAAGATATCAAAGCTGCTGTTACTGCAGACTCCTCTGCAGCATTGTGTTAGGAATGAAGGGAAGAAGAACTGATTTGGTTTTAAAATTAAAAAGTAATAATTAAAAAAAAATACTCTTAGCTAAATCAGTATTTAGCTGCTTTCAGCTAAACCAGCTTTGATACCTCTTGTTAAATCAGTCAGTTCTTGATCATGGAACGGTGACAACATTGTGTTCTGCTGAAAAGGCATTATTTCTCTTTTGTAGTAATTTGCACAGTTGTTTTGTGTTGTGTTTTTCACTCTGTATCACTCTGATCCTTTTTACACACCTCACCCAAGGATGTGTATTACAGTGTATGTTGAATGTGAATGGTCAGATCTGCGATGCACAGGAGAGATTGTTTAGGGATATTGTTACAGAATTAAAGAAATCAGTATCTCAGAGCTTAAAAACTTGGATGAATACCTTTCTGAACATGATTGAAAATAGGGGGTTTTTATATCTTTAACTCTGATTTAAAGTGATTTTAGCAGCGGTGGATGGAAGGCCTGTTCAGTTCTTCATCCAGTCACATGGCAGTGGATCCAGTGGCAATTTGCCAGTCTCCTCAAATCACTGAGCTGTGTTAGTAATGTTCTTTAAGGCCATAACTTCACTTTGCTTGAGAGTTTTAAAATTATTTCAGTAGTTACAGTGCAAGAAACACTATAAATTTTCAGCAGAAAACACAAGAGTTTATTGGTGGTAATTTGGGTTATTGCCTTCAAGTGAGAAATCGAAAAACCAAAATTTACTGGTCAGGGGAAGGATAAGCCACGAAATAGTGAGTTGGTCTTAGGAACAAGCATTTCTTCTGGAACACTTTTTGGATCTAAGGGTCTTTTTCTTTGCTGTGTGATACTGGTACAAACCTGAGGCAATGGCACTGAGTTCAGTAAGAGGAAGCTCAGAACCATCTGGCTCATTACAAGGTTAGTGATGCTCCCCCAGCAAGGCAGTGCTGTGAAACCAGACAGTCCTTGCTGTGATACCAAAGGACTGCCTGGTAAATCAGCAGCACTGCAGAATTTACACTGATTGTCAGCAGAGAACAATATGGGACAGTCTCACATGTTGATTTTAGTGTTGTGATACAGCGTTGATGATGGTGAGAAGAGAATTCTACCCTATGTGCAGTTTTTGTGTTCCTAGAAGTTAGGTTGGAATGGAATTCTTAAAGTCAGTGTAACATCTGATCAAACCAGTGTGTGAGATCCAACAGTCCAGTCACCTCTGCTCCCCTGTAATTTCTTCTGGAAGCACACAGGGAAGCAGCAGGGATGTTCTCTCTCCTTCATGCTGTGGTTTGGGCCACTCCTGGTGAAAACTCGATGCCCCCTTTGCCTTAAATTACCAGGTTTTTAGGAGTTTCAGCCTAAAGTTGCATCAGTGGAATAAACCACCTCAACCAAAAAGTGTGTTTGAAAACAATTTTTGGAAACATTTAGTTTTGTGCCTGTCCTAAAGTATGGGAGGGAGTGTTGGATGGGCTGGAGAACTCATTGGCTGCTTTCCTTCTTCTGTGCACTGGATGAATTTGAATATAGAACAGTGACATCTGGCAAATAAAGTCTGCAGTGAGGTCTCATTTCTTTTAATGTTTTACCTTAAACATAATTGTGTTAATACTCATTGTCAGCAGTGCCCTGAGTAAGTTTTGGCTGCTAGCAAATGGGCTCAGGCCCATGACAGGCCAGGCTGTTGGCTCAACACCCCAAAAGCTCCTTGGAATATGGATCTTTTTATCTGTAATAGAGAAATGACCTTAAAAGTAATTTTCTGACCTCAGTACAGGTGCCTGGCTGCAGTTGGCTTTATGAAACCCATTTTCGTCCTTAATAGAGACAGTGTCTTCTCTCACCTGGGTCAGGATCATATAAACGTCACACTGGGTGTTGGTATGGCTTCCTGTTGGGTGCCAGACCCAGCTTGGAGATGGTTCTGGAATTAGCAGGTGCTGTGATACCTCATTGCTACTACAAGGTTATCCTTCCAGAGTATGGGCAGGTGATTTTGTGGAAGGCTGAGGGAAACAAGTTAATTGTTTTCTTTAAATGAATAATGGGCCTCTTCACTTGTGCAAAACTGAATCTGTGAAATTGTTACCAAATCACTCCAGCTGAGTGAACTAGTTTTGGACTCTGCTCAAATCTTGTTCCTAGAAAAGTAACTCTTCTAGGCAAATTAATTTGCAAAATACTGCTGTGTCCTGGGCTAAGTAACCTGCTATTGATTCTGAGTCACATCCTTTCCATCAGACTTTTTGATCACTTCAGATAAGAGTTTCTTTTTAAGTGATTTCTGAGGATTAGACAGTTCAAAATTCTGTGCCTCCCAGGTGCCTTTTGGCTTCTCTCTGAGCTGGGGTGTGGAGGAAATGCCAGCACAAGCTTTGAACTGCCTCCATGTTTGCTTGGTGTCACAGCCTTAAAATTATCAGCATGTTTGTCCTTTAGTATTGTGCTGTTGCAATGTAGAGGCTGTTTTCTATGGTTCTGATTTCAATTTGAACTCTGATGTAAAGGAGGCTCTCTCGTTCTGTGTTCCAGGCTGAGGGTCCCGCCGTGGCCACTAGTGCTGAGCACAGCTGCCCTGTGTGTGTTGTGAAAGCTTCCCTAGTTTTTAACTGTGCTATCTGTGGATTGTAGCTGTGGCATGTCCCACAAATTGAGATCACTCATCGTTTCCCAGTGTGAGGCAGAAGAATTGGTATTCCTAGAGACGCTTGCTCATCCAGGTACTCGTGTTCCTGCACAGGTAGGAGTCATTCTAAATAATTTGCAGACAGTTTTGTCTTTCTGAGTAATAGTCAAGATGATCCTGCGTACATGGAGCTTGGTGTTTGTCATTTGCATTTACAATGAAAGCTGAAACTTAAACTAGGAAAGGGTTAAAAGTACATATTTCTTTTCACTTCTAACTCTGCAGAATGGGAGCAGTGGCTCCCCGGTGCTGCTCAGTGGAGTCCCTGTGTGTTGTGCCCCCGTGCAAGGGAATTTGGAGATTTTGTTGTCTTCCCCAGCAGTTCTCACATTTACAAGGAAGCAGATCTGGGTGCCAGGTTACTCTTGTGCTGTAGGTGAAGCAGAGCCTTTCCCCTGCTCTCTGTCCCGAGACCAGACCCTACATCTCCGTAACCACTGGCGACTTCATCATTTACCATCAGACAGCATTTGTGTGAGCTCTGGTTCATAACATTTGTGCCACGTTTATAGATCGGTTTTTTATATTTTTGTACTGAGAGAAATCGGAGCACTTTAGAAAAGATTTGTTTCAAATTCCATCTCTGTTTGTACCTGAAAGGAAATCTGTCATGGATGTCGATCCTGTTTGGCATAACTGCGTGCATCTCACTCAGAGCTGTGAACTCTCTTGATGCTCTTTAGTCTTAGGTCTGGTTTCTAGGCCCACCTTGCACTGTAAAGATTTATTAAATAATCATGGTCCATGGTTAAATCGACCATTTTGTTGGGGAAGAGTTTGGTTTTGTTTTTTGTTAGGGTGTAAACATTGTAAATATTTCCTTTACTGTTGATACTGCAGTAGCAACATCTTTGTAGTCTTTATTTTATTTGTAAAGTTGATGGTTAAATGTTAATATTCTGTTGAATTGTGCACTCTTGATTAATTGTAAACTTGATCTTAGCACACCAAATGATGATTTTTACAATGATTGCAATGTTTCTCCACTGAAGGATTTCAGAGCTGCAATAGGACTGAAGCCAACTTCTAGCAATAAAAAAGAACATTTAAAAAGTGTCTGGCTTTATATAATTATTTATTATTTTCTATTTGAACCAAAGATCAAAGCAGCTGCCAGTTCTTGTTTGCTTCTCATTTTCTACCCTGGCCAGAAATAAGGTGCCATATGAACAAAGCTCTGACGGTTTTCCAAAGAAGAGGATGGAGCACAGGAGGTGTTTAGTGAAGGATAACAATAGCTGCAGCCCTTGGCAGTGAGAAGAACAACCGAGGAAAAGATCAGCTGCTCCCAAACATCTGAACTCTGGTGAGAGGGTGAACTCAGTAAAGTTGCTTACATTAGGCAGGAGGTGCTTTGCATGGTGCCAGCCTGAGACATGCCTGGCTCTGTCCCAGGCAGTATCGGTTCCCACTTGGAACAAGTATAACAAAAATAGAGACTTTCTCCCTGGTGCCTGTGCCAATTTGGCAGCCCTTGCTCCCAGCACCATCCCATGGCCTCTGGCTGGTGCTGTGCTTCCCAGCTCCACAGCAGGCTGTGCTTCCTGCTGAAATCCCCACTCGTGGCACCCAAGAGCTACAACCTCAAGGCATTTCTAGACATGAGAACAGATGCAAAACTGGGGAGACAGTGGGAGAACTGGGACCTGGATTGGTGCTCTCAAGGAAGAGGGAGGATTTTATCACTGGAATCCTTCACTGCAGCCAGTGGTGAGCAGAACCCTGAGCCAGAGTTGGTGCCAATACCAGTGGTGCTCTTTTCCTATCACTGCCTTTGGAGCTTATCAAAGCAGCTTTGGGGGACCTGGGGTCTCTGTGTGCAGGAGTCAGTAGAATAAGTCAGCATTTGTCAGTCTTTGAAGTGCACTTGACATCTGGGTTTCCACACAAACTGGAACTCAACTGGAAAAACGAAGTTTTTCTACTTTTCCAACATATGTAAATAATCAAACACTTCTAGGCAGACCAGTGTTTGAAATTTGGTGTTTATGGGAACTATGACAGGGAACTGATGTGTGAGGGAATGATGTCTCAAAGTGTGTATGTGTGTGTAGAAGCTTTTGCTTGTTCTTCCTTAGGAGAATATTCCTTCCATCTGCCCCACTGAGCTCCCGGGAAATGAGCAGGAAATGAGCGGTGGTGCCTTGCTGGAGGTCAGTCACTGCCTCTGTACTTCCAGACCTCATGTCTGTGTCACCAGAGCAAGCCCAGTAACTCCATGGCCATTCCTGAATATTTTTCAGCAGCAAGAAATGGAATCAAAGTTGATTTCATGGGGGCCAGCAGAGTGGGACAGTCTGGGAGAGAAGTTACAAGGAGCTGTGCTGTGCTCTCCTGCAGCCGTTTTCACATGTCAGACCTGTAGGAATTGTTTCTAGAAAAAGACAAGAGAGCATGGATCAGGGAGATCCAGGGTTAACATAGCCAGGAGGGATCCCTGCAGCAGAGATTCCCACTGGGAACTGCCCAGCTGCAGCAGACCCAGAGCTCAGCAGAGACAAGTTTAAATCCTGGGCAGAATTTACATCTGTTAGAAGTTTGATGGTGCTGCAAGCCATTGGTGTTCAGAGGAGTGTGGGTGTTGCTGTGTTCAGCTTTTGCCACAACAGCAGGGCAGACATTCCTTGGGGATTACAAACACCTTGGCTGGCAGTGGCACTGATAAGGCTGTTGCTCCTCTGTGAGACACAAGGCTGTGATCCCAGGGGAGGGTGAGATCCCAGGAAGGGTGGCTTGGTGGTGCCTTCAGAGCCGGTAACTTGCTCCTACCAATATTCCAGCAGCTACGCCCTGCCTTGTCTCCCTCTGAAATCTGCAGCTAATTAACCCGAAACCCAAACCACATTCTTTCTTTGGATGAATCATTCTGAGGCCATCGGCAATGACCAGCTTTATGCTAAACCTCCCTCTTTCATGTGGGTGAGAGGAGGCTGATGGTTCCCATACTGCATCTGAGGTTCATCAGCAAACCAGCTGCTTGAGGACAAACATGCACAAAGGAGATTGGCTCCATAGTCTGCTCTGACAGTGGGAATGTGCTGTTTGCTGCCTTTCCCTTTCCTCACCTTCCCTGTGACTCAAATCCGGTTCAATTTCTCATCCCAGCGAATGGGATCAGCCCAAGGCTCAACAGATGAGGGATGTGGGGCCTCTCCTACACTGTTTGCCGCTTCTGGGCCCGTGGGATCTGGCAGAGGATAAAAGCCAAACCTTCTTGGAGCTGGCAGTGCTGGAGTGTGTAAGACATGGTCCCTGGCTCTGGGACTGTCACTGAGGCTCAAACAGGGCAGGAAAACTTTGTTGTGGGGCTTCTTGACTTTTGGCAATGGCATAGACAAGGGGAAATGGCTTCCCACTGCCAGACAGCAATTTGGATATTGGGAAGAAATTCTTCCCTATGAGGGTGGTGAGGCCCTGGCAGAGGTTGCCCAGAGAAGCTGTGGCTGCCCCATCCCTGCAAGTGTCCAAGGCCAGGTTGGAAGAGGCTTGGAGCAACCTGGGATGAGGAAGGTATCCCTGTTCATGACAGGGGTGTGGAACAAGATGAGGTTTAGGATCCCTTCCAACCCAAACTGTTCCATGATTCCATGTGCACAGAAGCTTGAAAACTGCTTGCTGGAAGCACAGTGCAGATGTTCCTCTCCCACGTCAGAGCAGCAGTTGATGTCATCTCACTCTGTGGGGCTCAGTGTGTTGCTAGACCTGAAGCCATCCCAGATGGCTGCATGTGATATGCTGATCTGCCAGGGAATTTCAGACCAAGAGGTGTGCATTGTTCCTTCTCCCTCCTAGAACACTGGAAGTCATAGGCAAAAAATCACACTGTGTGTAGTTAG
>VYZS01048239.1:6585-17416 GCA_013400695.1 Neodrepanis coruscans
CTGTATTCAGCACAAATCCAAAACACAGCTCTATACCAGCCACTGTGAAGAAAATTAATTCTACTCCAGCCAAAACCAGCACACAGGGTCTAATGCCAATGTTCCCTATTAGGCCTGGAAAGCTTTAAGAGGAAGATAAAAGGCACATGCAGATGTCTAACTCTCTTCACTGACTATCTTGGAAATATGGTAATTTACTTAAGAAAATTTCTCCAAAAGGCCCTTAAGATGTATATATTAGTCAGGTATTTATAGGAGGTAAAATGATCCCCTGCCAGGGCACAACACGATGCTACTGGGCTCCGCATGCAAAATTCTTTGCATATGTTCTGGCAGTATCACAATCGTGAATATTAGCATTCCAGACTAGATATAAGGAAGAAATGGTTTATGATAAGGGTCGGGGTGGTGAAACACTGTAACAAGTTGTCAGAGAGGTGGTGGGTGTCCCCACCCTTGGAAACTTTATAAAGACCAAGCTGGACTGGGCTCTGAGCAATCTGGTCTAGTTAACGATGTTCCAGCTTATTGCAGTGGGGTTGGACTAGTGGAACTTTACAGGTCCCTTCCAACCCAAGCTGTTCTGTGATGCTATAATAATACTTGATCCAAATTATTTACTGTCAAAGTCAGAAAAAGTATTAAGATACAGTCATCTACAAAGATCATATGAATGACTCCTACACAAGAGGAATTTGTGGCCTTCCTGAATGCTGACTCCTTTATTTCTGGCTCAGACAGCCACTCCATGCCTTGGCAATTTGCATTTCTTGAGTTTAATGGTTTAAATTATGTGCTTTATATTATACACTGCCAAGCGTCCACATCAGGCACTAACAAATACATGAATATTATGAATTTTTGTTTTGCTCATCCCATAAAATTGTCTGATTTTACACCTTGGATGCAGAACAAGACTGAACATTTATGTAAACAGATTTCACAAGCTACGTGGCTTACACCTCTCTATCCTTCCTCCCTTCCCTTCCCGCAGCTCCCCAAAGCACTTAGAATTCATCTTTCCAGCCGAAAATAANCACTAGAAATATTTTCTATTACAGCATGTGATCATGAAAATGCAAACTGTCTTAACATAGATCCAACATAAAACAGAATATTAGTTTTTAAGAACAGTATTATATTTTTAACTTTTTAAAAGTCAAATAATAATTTAAAAACAAAGAAAAATAAATTAAATTTTTTGCCTTTACTTCAAAGACATGAGGAGAATTGCCTCAACTGCATGATACCTATAATCAAGAATTCACGAGTCTCTCCTTTCTTCTATAAACAGAGAGTGTGCAAAGGAGTACATGTTCTGGCTTTTCCTGTTTCTATCCTCAGCACATGCAAATATAGTTATTTTTACTGAAACAGATTAAAAATTCAAGAAAATGATATACTAGAAAACTCTCCAAAATTAGAGTATTTCTGTTGATGTATTTAGAGCTAGAACATACAATATTTAAAGCCCATGAAGACAATATTCTCATCTCCAGAGGTAAATAAAGTTACACTGTCACTTCTTAGAATGATGAAATGAACTGAATTGAATCCAGCTTCACTTACGTTTTGAGAGGTCTAGCAGTGTTTGGAGTTTTCAGAGTTACAAGATTTTTGGAGGGCAATACGCCCCCTTGCACAACTCAGCTTTTGATGGGAAAGCAGGCCCTACGGCCTGGCTTATTCTCATGGGAAAAGAATGGACGAGATATGCTAGGACAATTCGACCTGGCGGTACTCATGAGAAAGCATGCAAAGGAACATGGTTTGACCTTGATGTAAGCAAGAGAAACTTAAACAAAGAAGAAAACAAGCCTGCAAGGCCCACAAGTTATGGGGCCAATGAAAATCTGCATCGTTGTAAAGAGATATAACCAATTAGAGTGTGTAAAAATGTGCTCAAGTTTATTAACCAATAATAATAGTGTAAGAACTGTCTGCCAATAGGAATAGAATTAGAAATAAAGGCTTCACTTAGATCACTGTAAAAATATGTCTGATGCTCTGAATAAAGGCTTCACTTAGATCAAATTGGTCATCTTGTGATGTCCCAAGAAGAAGAAAAAATCCTCCACGTTATTTACTATACAGCGGAATCTTAGATATAGGCTCTACAATGACTTAATAATTAATTCTATTGAATTCACCGGCTTTATACACACTTTGAGGTGTACAAACTCTTCTAGCAAAATGGATCATAACACAGCCAGAAGTGACATCAGTTACAATGAAGAGCACTAGCAATGCACATAGAATACCAGTTAAGGCTTGGTCTCTCACACCCTAACTTCAGGGAATGTATCTGCAAGTATCACTCTCTTTTCCACTTCATCATGGCAGGACTATTAATTCTTTGTCTTATAGATGTTCCTCTAACAGACAAAGAATTTTTGAGCAGGAAATATTTTTGTACTCTTGGTTTACCAGTGTATATATGTGTGTATGTGAGTGTGTGTGTGTATAATAACCATCTGTAAGAAAAATTATTTATGATTTATTGTTTCCAGTTACTGTGTCAAGTGTCCAGCCTTCAAAACTGAAGGCTTTTGTGACTGACTGAAGAAAACTTTGTCATATCGACTTGTATAAGGCTTGGCACTCTTGGTGTAAATCTCATTAATTCCTTGTTTCCCAAACAAGTCAATTAACAGTGTTGTACAGAATCCTGTATGAGCTCCATCAGAACAAACTGTAGCAGAATGTGATAACTGAACCCAACAGCTTAGATGAATGCATTCAGGCATAAAGGCAGCAGGGTACTGAAAGAAAAGGCTGTCAAATCATTATTTTAAATAGACTAGAAGAGCAAAACAAAGCAAGGATACACAATTGTTCTTTTTCTACCTGATCGAGCAAGTTCCTGTCAAATTGTCATTAATAAAACCAGTTGCTTTATTCAAGACAATTACTTGGCTACAGCTCCAACAGTAAAAAACATGGAAAAAATTGTCAGAAGGCTAATTCCATTAGAGGTTGAATTTCCTTTTTTTTGTTTTGTTTTTGTTTTTTGCTTTGAAGTGCCTCTAATAAAATTTAACTTGAAGCATGGAAGAGCAAAGAACTGAAGTTTATAACTGGGGTGTAACANACAAAGCAAGGATACACAATTGTTCTTTTTCTACCTGATCGAGCAAGTTCCTGTCAAATTGTCATTAATAAAACCAGTTGCTTTATTCAAGACAATTACTTGGCTACAGCTCCAACAGTAAAAAACATGGAAAAAATTGTCAGAAGGCTAATTCCATTAGAGGTTGAATTTCCTTTTTTTTTGTTTTGTTTTTGTTTTTTGCTTTGAAGTGCCTCTAATAAAATTTAACTTGAAGCATGGAAGAGCAAAGAACTGAAGTTTATAACTGGGGTGTAACAAAACAGTTTGTAATCATCTTGGTGAAAGTCCTACTGCCATCAGACTTCTAGTACTTTGGTGGGGACAGTGGTGGAGGAAATGTCATATGATACTTCAGGAGGTGAAATAGTGATGAGGATATGGCTAATCCATAAAAGTCAAGCTAACAAAACAGAAAAAGAAAAATGGGGATATACTTTTGCTGAGCAAAAGGAGATGTTTCTGATTGTGTTAAATTTAGGTTTATGTATGATTATCTGTTATCAAAACTTACTATATCTACCAAACCTAGAACAAAATTAAACTTACAGGCGAAAAAAATTTCCAATATGCAAATCAATAATAGATGAAACTTTACGCAAAACATGTATCTTCACATAATCCAGTCTCAAAGCATACACAGTGCATCATTGTTAGAGTACAAAAGAAAAAGACGGATATGGCAACATAAAGAAGGGAATTAATTACATTTAAAACTGAAAACGGAAGACGTGGAGTGTTGTGTCTGTAGCTCAGATTTGTATACTGAAAGTGAATCCTCTATCAATTCAGGTCCTGCTCCTGAATCCACCAAGCTCATCAAAGGTTGGGCAATTTAATAAGAGAAAGTTGATTTCTCTGCTACCAGGAAAATGTGATTCATTTAAATTGGGCAGCAAAGTGAACAATATTTGGTGTCAGTGGATGATATTTTACATAGGTACAGTCTTGTACTAATAAAGTGTCTGACATCATATACACAAAGAGCAGGATGCAGCACAGGGAGACAACTAGCAGGTCACTTCCTTATCAGGTTGCCTGCTAGTCTGACTCAGCTTTTGCCTTAAGCGCAACCTCCCCATGATGGACTAACAGTAACGTTGTGGAAAAACTTTTTGGGGAAAAGAATAAAATTTCTTTTATATCAGTAATAAGTAAGATCCTTTTGCATAAAATACTCAACATAAACAAAGCAAAGCTTAGTAACTCTAATATGCTATATCACAGTGAAAACTGAAGTGAAATGTTGCATGGAGTAAGTCTAAATATTATAATTGTTCTTAATAAATGTGTGTGGTTTACTGAGGAACATGAAAGAGAAATAGGTTTTTACCTCTGCATTGAAGACTAACTTAGTGACTGCTCACCCAAGATATATTATGTATGCACTTCTGCAAAACAGATAACTATTCAGGTTGTTCTTTCAGAAAAAAACGTCTTCCTTCTTTTGTCAGGTGAGACTAATATCATTAAAAGCATAAAAGACTGCAAAAGCAGAGCTTGCTTCACAGCATCAAAGTCCGATGGCTGTGCTGGTTTCCTACACTTTCTGTGCTACTAAGCATCCACAGAACAGAAATCAACACAGCTCACTGACAAAAGGGTAGTACACGAAAATTAGGTAAATAAGGCTCACGACTGAGGGAAAAACAATCATGCAGCATTACTCAGTAGTATTGCCCATGAGATAGTACAGGGATGAGTGAAGATGTGGACATGTGCCATGTTCCATGGTATTTGGCTTGTGATTTCCAAAACATGCCCTCCCATGTTGCACCAGTGCAATCAAGTGATTTCTGTTTCAGGTGAGCCATATCTACTGGCCTGCCTTCATATATTACAAATAAAGAGAAGCAGAGCCAAAGCTCATGGTACTTGTAAATGAAAGGCAGTTAACATAACAAACCCATTTCCAATTATCTTCTAACTGTTTATATAATTGTAACTCAAATTGAAATGACATTTTAAAGAAAATATGTCCAAAAATAATAATGTATAATGCTCTTATTTGTTACAGCCATTGCTGTAGATGCTCAGCATTGACTAGCATTATGCAGTAGGGCACAGGTGGAAATATGGAAATGGAATATAAATATGGAAATGGAAGTGAGGTCCCATGGGCAAACAGGTTGTGCAATAAGCAAATGTGACAAAAGGACTCCCATGCCTTTCTCAGTGCAAACAAATTTTACAGTACTCATAAAAATTTCCCAACATCCTTCTTTCTCCTGCACATGTACTATAAATTTCCAGTCTGAAGCTCCATTCAGTGTTAACAACTATCTAAAAACAAACTCACTGATCCCCATCATACAGCATTCTAAAGCCACCACGCAGTGGTGAGGGGTTGTCCTTGCTGAGACATGGCCCCTCCAAAACTACCAGAGATGACTGCTGAGAACCAGGACTAGAAAGACAAGCTGTCCAGAAAGACAAGCTAAAGTTTAATCCAGCATTCCCCATCCAGGCTCCAACACCTCTCCAGACTCCAAGAGGAAAGTACGCAGAGGACCTGGGGACTAAGACTGTCAGGTATGAACCCAGGTCAAGAACTGCAACTCGAGAAAACTTGATTTAAGTGACACTATGGCACATCTTGATGGACCTGCCTAAATGTTACAAATCGCCTCCCTTGTTTTGAGATTAGCTCTCTTCCTATAAACAAGAAGCTGTACAGATGGAGCACTTCGGCAGCACTGCAGGGGGGCATTGATCTAACCAGGGACAAGGCAGGACAAAGTCTTGAGCCCCAGAGTCCAGTGGAGGTGGTTGGGCCTGCGGAGCCCTCGGTGCAGGGCACTGTGGGGCACAGCTTGTCACATCAGGCAGCAGCAAACATCTGTGTGGCAGTGTCAGGGAAGCAAACACCACAAGTGCCAGCCTGAGAACAATACAGAGAGTGTTTTAACAAAGGAAAAGTTACAGCACAGCTAACACCTGCAGTGGAAGTAGACAAAGGGAGCAAAACAAGGGAGCACAAGATAAAGAAGGACACAGACACAGGTGGAAAAGAAGGACGAGAAATTAACGTTTGAAAAGAAAAGTAAAAAAACATAAGTGTGTATGAGAGGAAGGCAGAGAAGTGTAGCAAAAGTCTCGAGGTAAAGGCAGAAGAAACGTTAATATTGACAGACCACAAAAGAAACATGGGAGCTGACATAGTTACTGTTACTCAGCTTAAGCAGTGAAGACAACAGCTTCTTGGTCTGGCACGTAAATATCCTGATAATCTAGAGAAGAAATTGCATTGTATCTAGGATCACCCAGAAGAAATACAAAGGCAGGAGACTAGAGGAGAAAGCAGATGGCTGTAAGAACGGGGTGAAAAGAAACAAGCTATCACTGATGTAGCAAACCTCTCTTTAAAGACACCTGCAGACTAGTGACAGCACAATAGAAAGATTGAGGTCTTCCTCACAAACCCGAAAAGCGTCAGTCATAAGGTCCAATGTAATCAATGTTCCGTAAAAGTAGGGCTGCAATTTTGCCAGGTTTCATTCACAGACAGATGCAGCTGCGTATTGTCAATTACCAATGACACTATGTCCCAGACTCTATATTACATCATGAAAACAGTGCTGGTTATGCAGAAATGTGTCCTGATATTTCCTGTTATTTATTCTCTGTCCACACCCTTGCTACATTTGAATGAAATGATTCACAAAGACACTAGCCCTCCTTCTGGCCTTGTTTTTGACATTCAGACCTTTTAACTTGCAGTACTTTTGGGAGACCAGAGTCAATTTGTAAATTCTTGTACTTTTCATTGTTGAACTTTCAAGTTACTTCTGCCTTCTGCAGATTTTAAGCATTCTTCAAAATAATGACTGCCTGACTTATGTGCAAGAATACATTCATACATGACAGAAAAATTCTACCTCGTACTCCACAGAGATTTTCATCATTCTCCATTTGAAATTTGAATTCAGTGAGGTTTTTATTCAAGCGAAGTGAAGTAAAAATGCCAGTTCGATCCAAAGAAAAACTACCTGAATGTCTTTGAAAAAAAATTCCAAAGAGGCAGCAGCAACTTGTTCTTCAGTTCCCCTCTTCAGAGAGGGAAGTTCCCTGTTACACAGTCACAATTGTAGCAATATAAAAACTAAGGAGACAAAAAGGATCCAGAAAGGACAGGAGGATCATTTGTTACCTTCACCTATTATTGCAACGAATTATGATCTATGATCTACCAACTTCAAAGAAGATCCAGTGAAATTTAAAAATCAAACCAGAGACGAATAAAAGTGTTATTTTCTGGTCTTTTTATCCTCATACTTAGCAAGAACCTGAATCTTTGCAGTTTTGTAGTGCTTTTGTAAGAGCATCTGTTCTAGTTTTAAGAGAAAAAAAAATGAAAAAAAGTAACAACAGTTCTGTCTCCTGCTTAAGTAGAGTTCTTGTAGTTCTACTATGGTAAAATAATTTTTAATAGTATTTTTAAAGTAACAGTCTCCACTCTTACTGGTCATAAATGAAGATACTATTGTGATATGTCATGTAAAAATCCCGCTAATTTACAAACTAGTTTTATTTGAAAAAAACAACCAGCCGACCAGAGTACCAATCAGCTCTCACATCCATGTCTTGACATACGTACTTTGGGTCCTAGTTGGACTCCTGCACATGAAAGGAAATGTATGTGACACAGTTAAAGCTATAAACAGAGAGTATCTGAAGTTCTTCCCAAAATGGGAAAGTTGCTGAGCTGGACACATTTTAACTTTCTCTGAAATTCAGGATGATGTAAATACCAAATGAGAGAGAAATCATGGCAATGATATTAGACTGATGGAGTTAACAGTGGAAAAACGTACCCCCATCTCTAGAATTATGGCAATTCAGTGCTAGAATGAATAAAACACCAGAGAATATACAAACAGGGGGCACTCATGACTCAGAAGTGAGTTGAACTTGAAGGAATAATATTTTTCATCAGCTTTTATTTCTGTCATCTGGCTATACGCCTAAAAGATCTTTTGGTTATCTCTAGAGCACTGAGTGGCCTGAAGTAAGCCTTCAGACTCATCTTTATTTTACTTCTGCAGAAGAGATTTAGACAAAACAATCATACTCAAAATCACAGTGGACAGATTTATAGAGGATTTTTTTTTCTTTGACAGACTGCCAAAAGGGATTTATAGTATATATCCTCTGTTGAACTTGACTTGCTGACACCCATTCTGTCTCTGTAAGAACCCAGTCCTGTCAGACCTAAGCTTCAGAGTTAGGGAAGGGTCACAGACAGAAAATTTGTAGTACTTCTCAGTTCTTGAAATATAGGCTTCTGAGACATTTTTGAAGTTTGGCCACTATTAAAAAGGGGTCTTTCACATTTGTCTTGTTTCCTATCTTCCTCCAATGCTGTTTCATAAACTAATATTTTCAAATTGCCATGGGAGTAGGTTAGAGAGTAGCTGTGATTTTTTTCATTTGAAAACACAGACATTTCCTGATTGGACAGAACAAAGATCAAACATTCAAGTTAACTCAAGACCAACCTAGGTCTCTAGAATTACTATTATATTAATGTCTAGCATGTGTAAGAAGACTTTATTTCTTACAAAAGCATGGCCTTTAAGAATACTACACTAAGGAGGGACTCATTCCACTGAGTAATATTCATGCAGAAAGAATTGCAGTTTTCATGTTTTATCTAGATTAACAAAAGATAAATAGGCACTATCAATAAAAGTAGACCTCATGATTCTTCAAAACAATCAAAGAACATAGGTGAGTCAGCAAAAGCTCTTATATATCTATAGTAACATGCTTCCTCCTCCTCTTAGAGTTTTCCAATATGGAATTAAAGTAAGCAGGTTCTGAACATTCAAGACACAATACATGAAGAGTTTTGTAACTGCTCTCATTCCAGTTACCACTGAACAATTACATATCATCTTCCTGAAATTACTGCTTTCTGCAGGGGGGAAACAGGAGGAGCAGAGAGGTTTGCTATGTGAGCCCCAGCTGAACTTAGAAAGTAAGAAGGAAGAACAACTACCAAATTCAAAATGATTACTCAGAAAATCCTGGCACCAACAACTTGCTTCCTTGTGTCAGACACATATTTGTTGTGGTTTTACCACTAAAAAGCATGGTGCTGACAAGAGATGTCCAAGAGAAGCCACACACACCCAAAAAGAAAACACACAAGTAACACAATATATTTCACACACATAGAAAACTGACAATAAAGTGCAAAAAACAGACAAATTAAGCTTTCCCAAATCCGTTGGGATTGGAACACTCTGGAATAGTGCTGGTCTCTCAGTTGGGGCTTTGGAAGAGACGCTGGGATAATTAGAGAAGGCCCGTGACCGACCTGAGGACCTACAGTAGTGCGAGCCTCCACTCGGCTTTCTGAAGAAAAACACTCAGACAGTTAGAAACCGCGAGCCCCTCTCCCCCTCCCTTCCCCAGCCCTGGGAAGGGATTTCGGTGCTGATAGAAAGATGTGGCCTTTAAACCTGGGCTATGGCCACGGAAAATCACGAATCCTCCCGCCCAGGAAAATACCACAAGAAAAACGCGACCCCCCTAGGAAGTGGTCCAGCCCCCGGAAAATCACGAGAAAAGGCAATCCTGAAAAGCAGTCTACCCCCCCAGGAAATACCACAAGAAAAACATGACCTCGAAAGAGTCCACCCCCCAGGGAAATACCACACCAGGCTGCCGCTGCTGAATCGCGGATTCATCCACACGCGGAGGTTAGTCTAGGCGCGAAGACGAGGAGTGATGTTACCACAGCCATGTCCAGAGCAGAAAGAGGAAAATGGCGCCCGCTCTCCCCTTTTTATAGGAGACCCCGATCTGTGCATGCGCAGATGGCCCCCAGGGGGCTGGCTTTCCTCTGATTGGACGATCAGCTCCTGGGCCCTACCCCCAACTTGCTCACGGGAGTGCCAGGTCGGACCGGAAGCGACGCCAGCTCCACAGTCCGGAAGTGCATATCTGGTAATGGGGGCGCCCTCAGCGCCATGCGGCTGCGGCCCCGCGCCGCGGCCCCCACACCCACGGCCTCACGGCACAGCCCCACGGGGAATTGGGGGGGGAAACGTTTTTTTTTTCTAACCCACAACAACATTAAAGACACACTAACTGCCAGCCAGTTAGAAAGCTCCACTTGCATTCAGTTTTCTAAATTCAAATATTAATCATTGATACATGTGCTATAGATTGACACTCGGTATTACTATGAGATACACATTGTCTGCTTTGGAGACACTGTAACTTTGGAAAGGCTGATGGCAGGTATTGCAGAATGTGCCTCCCACAATAACCATGCATCACGTTGCTTCTTGCCCAGCTGTGGTGGTTTTACCACAAATTCAGTGATTTTTTCGAGCAGAGACTCTGAGAGAAGTCACAAACACACCCCAAAAATGAAGAGAACACACAAACAATCACAGTTTATTTTGCGCAAACACCAAAACCCGACAAACAAAGTACAAAACAGACAAATCAAATAAATAAATTTCTTCCAGGGCCCTCGTTTGGGGCAAGGACGCTCTGGCAAATAGTGCTTGTGTCTGTCTCTCTCAGAGCCCAGCAAAGAGACTCCACGGTATTTAGAAGGGAGCGTGTGGTCTTGAGGGCCCCTTAGCCTTTTCCCTCTGGCCAGTTCCGACTGAGGAGAACAACTTAAGAGGATTACAAAACCGCGCCCCTCCCCCCTTTCCTCCGTTTTAGCCCGAGAGATTTAGTGCTGAAAATGGAAAAGAA
>VYZS01048239.1:23915-34974 GCA_013400695.1 Neodrepanis coruscans
ATAGAGTCAGTGTCCACATGACAAAACAGATACAGGGTAACAGAAACATGTTAAAATAAAATATGTATCAGCACCAGAGCTAACAATGCCATCTGGTAAGTCTTCCTTTTATATTCCCCTACTAAATCTGGTATTCAAATGTCTTAATCTTTTCTAATTTATTCATTTAAGGTGACAATCTCAGTATCAGGTGTCTGTCTTTTATTGAAATCTTCATTTGAAACAATTTAGTGATTCCTAAGCAGGTTAGAGAAAGTGATTTGCTCATGCCAAGTACTCTGGGTGTTCTTTATTCTGAAAAAAAGCTTTTGAATTAGGAACACAACTCCATTATGCACAATACTGAAGGCTTCACACTATGCCTAAATTTGCACTGGACCCTGGCACTGGGCATGATTTTATCACATGAGGCTCAGATAGACCTATTACTTTTATTGAAGTGACTACTTATATAATGCTGTTATATGTCAGAGTAGGTCTCGGTCTGCTGTTTGTGCTGTTATCTGAGCTGGGAAACCAAACACAGGAGTGATCCCTTTTGAGTCCTAAGGGCACGGAACATGGTGGCACATGTTGGAAATTCCTATGGCAGTGGCAAAATGCTGACAGATTAATCTACACCTGGCCCTCAAACATGCCTATGTATGTCTCACTGAACTATAAATCAAATATGTTTTTACAAGTTTTCTCCTTTTAGAAATCACTCAGCAGATATTTTGAGCTCAAATATGGATCCTCTTTCTCATAAAAGTGCCAAGCCCTTTTCAAATCATGTTGAGTGAGGAATAGATTCAAGTAGCAGTTGCTTAAGCATCTAGAGGAGCAGCACACAAAAGAGTATCTCTAAAGCTGGCTTGTAGAAGGTAAGACAAAGCCACCACGCATTTTCACTGCAGAAAGCCCATCAACTTCTGAACAGCTGCTGTCACATTTGAGAGCAGCAGATTTGCACGATGGGGCTCTCTGTGCTTCAGCTTACTATCATGCAGCTGCACTATGCAAGTCTTACCACAGAGAATGAAACTGTAGAGCAGAAAGCAAAAGCTGTGTGTACACCTGCATGAGCAGAGACACGCATATTTTTCCCTCCCCTTTATTGGAGTCAAAAAGAAAAATTGTATCCTATCCTAAACTGTTTTCAGACAAGGCTATCAAAAAAGCTAAAAAATATATTTTTAAATTATTAAATATACTAGGATTTTACAGCCTGGAAGAGAGACAGCTTAGTAGGGAGATTTGCAAAATTTGAAAGAGCAAATAGATGACCTGGGATTGATTAGTTACTGTCTCTTGAAATTAAACAAAACAAAACAAAAACCACCCAAAAGCATGACACGTAACTAGTAAGTAGCAGGTTCAAAGGAACAGAAGGACATGTTTCTCTACTCAACTTGTAGTTAGTTGAGCTTTGAAAGTCCTCATCCCATGGCATTTAGGATCATAAAATTTTACACATTTGCATGTTCAAGAGGACAGTTGATCAACTTTACAGAAAAAAAATATTCAAAGATAATTAACATCAAGGTACTACCTCTGGCTCCAACCCACCCAAGACACACATCACTGGATGAAGGCAGAATATCCACTCACTACATTCTTCCGCTCTTCACTATGCATTTGGCAAGCAATCGTGGAAAATACAGAAGACAGGATACAAAGCTAAGGGAATTTTAGGTTTTCACTGGCATATTTGACAATGCTTTTAAAATGAGAAGGCTAAAAGGAAGATAGACATGAGTAAAAACCTGTGGTTGTTCAAAATATTTTTTCTACTACAAAGTAAATTAGAATTTGTTTGATCAGTCAACCTAGTTTTGTCATCCCTTGTCAGTAAGCCATAAAATTAATAGTACTTACTATGCAACACAAACAAGATACAAGCTTTCTCTTCTAATTTTAGTGAAAAAATACTGGGCGAGCCCATGTCAATTCATAGCTCTGTGCCAACAATTCCTATTGCATTTTACTGCCACAAGGAAACCAGAGTTATGTATAATGCATATATGGAGAGATCTCAGAAGGAGATGTGTGGAGATGTGTGGCAAGGGTAGCCTGAATTTCATGGTTTAGAACAGTGTAATGTCCTGTACTCTTCTCTCGAACTCTATGCTGTCTCCTGTCTGTAAATGGTACCTTTCAGGCTCACTTGCGAGTTACTATATAAGCACCAGTCTGGGAGCACAGCCAAGCATGTCAAGTCAAAGCTGTATCCCCTGTTTAGTCCACAGCCAAAGTAATTTCTTTAGTATTTTTTTATAAAAGTAGGCAGATTGTCATAAGAGAGAATATACCAAACTGTAAGGAAAGGTGGCTTGATAAAGCCCTTTAACACCTATTTACTTAGTACAGATAAGACTGATGTCCCCTTGTGAAAAAAACCTTCTAATTTCTCAGTTACCAAAATAAAGATGGTATTCATGGTGGGTTTTAGACTGCTCCAAAAGCTGAACTTTGGAAAACAACAGTGATTTGAAGAACTAAAAGAACAAAGTATTTGTGACTTTTGCCATATGTTTATTCTGCTGCTGAGATTGTAGCAGGGATAGATGGAAAGATTTATTTGTTTCTTCCTCCCTGCCTGCAACTGTCTCCCTTGAAAATCTTGTGGAGCAGTTCATGCAGCATTTACTCTCTCTGTGACTTCTGAACTACACATGAAGATATGGCAGAGTATGCACAGCTTTTCAATCCAGTCACTGATGCAAACCATTCAAGAGATGAACAGGAGTCAAGAAAACAGAAGGGGCCATCATGACTTTTAAGCCTGTAAAGTGTCAGTAGAACCAAAAATAGCTCTTATTTTCACACCCTGAAAAATCAAGTGCATGGTACTCTTTGTGAACACTGTGTTATAGATTGGCAGGGCCTGGAACACAATAGTGATAAAATGTGCTTAGTGGGATAATCTAATCCAAGTGTACAATTAATTTACATACACTTCAGTGAAAACTGAGAACACGTGGTGCCAGGCACCTAGAAAGGTGAGCGTCAAAAGAAAGTCAATGCTGGGATTTTTTAAGCACAGTTTTGTAAAAGGAGAGTAACTAACATTCTTAAAATAGGAAGAATAGAGAAAAAAATACCCTTTCATGCTGTTTCAGAGCATTGAGCATCTCAGATTTTGTCACTTAATCTAGTGACAGACATCCTTTTGCATTTGTCATTTTCTTGTTGTCTTTTCTTATCTCCTCTTTCTGTCTTTCAGCTCTTTGCTTCTGCTAAATTATTCCCTGCCTTTTTCATCATGGTGTTTCCACAAAATCCCCAAATCAGTAAGGCTGGAAGGGAACACAGTGGATCATCTGGTCAAACCTTCCTGTTCAGGCAGGGTCATCTTAGAGTACATTGCACAGGATTATGTCCAGATGGTGCTTAAGCATTTCCAGTTAGGGAGACTCCACAATCACTCTTGGCAATCTGCTCCTCTGTGTAGTCATCTGCACAGTAAAAAGCTGAGTGGAACTTCCTGCACATCAGTTTTTGCCCATTGCCTCTTGTTCTATTGCACAAAATCACCAAGAAGAGCCTGGTGCCATCTTTCTGACATCCTCTGCCCTCTACCCTTATTTTCTTATATTTTCTCTTTGATATTCTACACTTCTTGACTTCAACTCTGAGTTATTTTTAACATTGCCCCTGATGGGTGAATGTGGGAGTGTGATGTATTGTTTCTGCATGACAGCAGTCTGCTTGCTGAGGGACAGACCCTGGCATGGTCCCAGGGCACAGTTCTGTTTTCTTCCAGGGCATAAAGTTCCCAGCAAACTTCCTGAAGTGGGATGGTGGAAATTAGTTAATTTAGCTCAACCCAGGAGAAGGAAAAAAACAAAAACAAAACCCAAAACAACCCAAAAGATTTACAAAGGGATCTATCTTGGTATCTTTAATTAGGATGCATTCAACAATTGTCCTGCCTACTCCACAGGGAACATTGAGGTTTTTTTGATATTAAGATACCAGAAGTCACTACTCAAAAGTCAGAAAATACATTATTGCAAGCATTTAGCAAGAACATTTTATGAAGAACTAGGAATAATTAACGTCAGGAATAACATATTAAAATGAAACTGAAATTCTTCAATACCAGGCACTGGCACAGGTTGCCCAAAGAAGTTGTGGCTACCCCATCCCTGAAGATGTTCAAGCCAGGGTTGGATCGGGCCCTGAGCAACCTGTTATAGTGGAAGGTGACCCTCTCTGTGGCAGGGATGTTGGAACTAGATGATCTTTAAGGTTCCTTCAAATTCAAATGATTCTATGATTTGTGTGAAGTCTCTTTTGCCATTTGAAGTCTGGAAGGGTCCATGAGAATTACAGCACTGTTATTTGACTTAGAACTTATCAAACCATGTTTAAAGACTGCAACAATGAACACATAAAAAAAACCCTCACAAGTATTAGAAATTAAAAGATATAAACTACTTAAAGTACCACAAAGCTTTCTCTAAAGCTAAATATTGCCGCATTTAGCCATTTGTTACAGAATTTATAAATGGATTTACTTTTTGTCCCAGGCGTTCTGGTGAGAAACCTCTTGTTGACAGAGACAATGGTAATTCTTCTGTGAAAACAATCTTTTAAGTTCACACCAAAGATAAACTGTACAGGCATTAATATTTCAACATCTTTCTAGAAAGCTCTGCTATAAATTAGGAATGCCAAGATTACAGTGACTCTGAGCAATTTGAGTCCTATCACTCACACAAAAAGACACAAAGTAACTATGGAACAAACACAGGGTGGGGCTGGCTCTGCCAGGCTTACTCATGTGGAACAGGGTGTACCTAGACAATTCCCCCATGGGACACTTCTGTAAAATGTACTGCAAGCCTGGTCAGATTAAATTGAGAAAGCAGTGTAATAAAATGTTCCCTTTTTCACTACTTAAAATGCTAATATGTTGCTTTTAATGTGAGGAAACTGGTGCACTTCTGGTGCAGTGCCTAGATGGAGCTCAGTCACCAGGAGATTTATGGTTTCTTTCTGCAACTCCAGTGCACAGTGGAAAAAGATATATGTACACAGGAAGAAAATATGTAATAAATATGAGCCAACCTTCCTGAATTCCAACTGTAACAACATTGCCAGAATGGGAAATGCCTAGCTGCTGGCACTCCATACCTGGCTTGGACGTGCACTCTGTCAGTGAGATTTACATCTGTTTGATATGAGACAGCATACAGATGAGACAAAGAAATATAGTTTGAATTCAGGCTCTGGAGGAAAGTATGCTGTAAGGATTATGCAGAGACTTTCTGCGCATTTCTTTGACAGTGGGATCCCTTGTGTCTCAGTATCACAAACTTGAAATTTGCCTCTGACTTCTTGTCCTTATCACAGGACCCAGTCTTCAAGCTTTTGTGCTCAGTTCCTCTTTTCCATTCAGACAGCACTAATCTTTGCTTGCCACTGCAGTCCTTCAGCACACAGCAAAGGGCTGTGTACGTGCCTTCTCTTTCACTCTGTCTGAAACAGTTCAACCTGGCTTCCTGGCTGAGTATTCAGGGAGCCATGTCTCAGCCAACACGGACTCTCATCTTCTCTGAAGTTATGCAATTCAGGATCACCTTTAAAGAATATCTACATGACATTAAATCTACATGGTGTTAACAAATTGGTAGCATGTAACAGGAACGGGCTATACAGAGAGCTGGATCCAGTTGTACTTCAAGCCTATTCTAAAGGACCATCCAAACAAAATTTTGATCCTTTCAATAATATTCTCCCAGAATACAGAAAGCATCACTCCAGGAAGGAGACCCAAATGCATGGAAGCAGGTAATTCATGCAAATAGGCATCTATGGGCCACAGAATCTCCTTCTGCTCATATCCACACAGCTGCATAAATACAACCCTTGCCTGTAACCCTTTCTCTCCGTTTAGTTCTTGTTCCTGCTAAATTTGAACCTATTCCCGCCTCCACACTGCCTTGGCATCAACAAGAGGGTCACTAAACGCACACAAGAGACAGGCTTCCTGCTCTCCCTTCCCAGGCTTGGCCACATCCCAGCCCACAGCAGCTGGCTCTGGCTGCTGGAGAAACTCTGCTTCATCTCTGCAGCCCTGGGACACAGCGTGCTGAGACACCCTCCGCTGGGAGCACACACAGGCTTGTTAGTGCTAATTGCTGGGAGATCCTAAGCAAACTGTGATGTCAAGGTCTTTGGAGATTTTAGTTTCTAAGTGCAAACAAGTTTCTACTGAGCACATACATATAGAACTGAGAATTCTAGCAGGAGCACCTGAATCTGAGCACATTTTCACAAACCCAGTAAAAGGCAATTCTATGGTGAGGCTACAGGTAACCATGAATATTTCAGTAGGAAGATTTAGGTAATCTTAATTACAAAAAGTGTTAGCAACACTGCCTACAGTCATTCTGCCATCAGTAAGCTGGAAGTGCAGAAGAGCACACAAAGTTATGCTTATTTATGATGCATTTATTTATGAGACTGACATCATAATTTAGGTTAGGAGAGACTTTGGGGGGGTTATCCAGTCTAACCTCATAGCCAAAGTGGGGGTGTCTCTGAAGTTAGATCAGGATGTTGCCCTGTCCTGCTTCAAGTAACCCAAGGATGGAAATCCTGTGACCTTTCCAGAAAAACCTGCTCAGTCTGCAGGGGCAGAATGTTTTTCTTATGCTGAAATAGGTCATCTTCTGTTCCAGTTTGTCACCATTGCCCCTTGCTATTTTTTATGTGTATCTCTCAGAAGAAAGTGGTTTACCCATAAAAGCCCCTATAGGCAACAGAAATCAAAGCCAGTTTCTTAAGCTTCTCCTTGTTTATTGTGTGCTCCTGCCCTCTATCCAGCTAGTGTTCCTCTGCTGGACTGCCTCCAGCTTGTCAGCAATATTTGTAAGTATTTATAAAGCTCTCCAGATTGCACAACCCCACAAGAACACACTGGCTTAACAACACAAATATAAATATTATGAATACATTTTATGGATCATTTATGATTCATTAAAGAAAATGATTGCTAGGAAAGTGGTAGATCTGGACAGTAATTACAGCACGGTACAGGGCATTTTCTGCAGGTGTGTTTTATAGTTAAAAAAAAAAGAAGAATATAAATATTAGGTTGGAAATGTCCTGAGGAGTTTGGTAACTGAGAGCATGTTGGGTGTAATTACAGGGTACAAACTTTGAGTCACAATTGTTTTCTGTTAGAATATTCCATGTATAGCAAAAACATACATTTCTGTGAACTGTGACAACTTTTAATTTGCTTCTGAAAAGTATTTTAAAAAAGAAAGCCTCACTAATCACTTTCTACACATAGGAATTGGAAACACTTCTTGTCACTGAACACCAGTCAGTTTGTTTGAAGCTGGCTACAGAGAAGCTTTCCAAATTATGAGCATCCTGGTAGGAAACAGCAACTGAAGAAAACTTCTCCAGCATAGCAAGGGCAGTTATCTTACTGCGCTAATTTGTAGCCCTCACATAGGGTTTTATGGGTTTTCCAGGCCACAGTCATGAATCCCAACTTCTCTCTTTCCATTATGAAGAGAAACAATGAGGAAAGCAGGGACCATGTGGCAGGAGTTTTGATATGCCCAAGGAACATTAAAAGAGATGTATTTCTCACAATGCTTGCCACTGCAAGGAGCAGAGCTGCCAACCTGCCCCCGATACTCCTAATACCCAAAACTGTGTTAATGTCTTTAGGGAAGTGCAAGTCCAGGTTTCCTGGAAGCATCCTTCCTCCATAGAGCACTTCAGAAGAGGAAGCAAACAGATGAACTACGTCAATACTGTGTAACACTCCTTACCCATTTGACAGCTGAGGTGCCACTCTACCCCCTTGGTTATGCTGTTGTGATTAGTGCCCATCGAAGGCTCTATGCTCCAATGGTCATTCATGATCCATAAGATTGATCAGACTTCTCCAAGTCTATTTAACAGTACACTTAAATTGCTTTTAAATATAAGAAAATTAAATATTTTGGATTAGTCTACAAAGTCTAGTATAAAAATGCACTGAAAACATCAGTATTTATAAATACTATCTGGTATGCAAAGGATTGTAGTCATAGCATTGAGAGAGAATGACAGAAAACTTAAAATGTAACTCCAAATATTTATCATGTAATATTCTAAAACAAAAATAAAAATACAAAAAAGAAAACTCATTAAAAAAACAAACCAAAGCAAAACCAAAAACTTTTGAGAATTAGCATTTGGAATTGAAGGACTAAGTATATTGAGATTAGTGGAAGCATGTTTAAAGACCCAATAACAGCTTAAATTAAACATGTACTGTCTCTTATTGTATTTTTAATTCTATTAGATATATGGTAGATGCAACAGTATAGTAAGAGGTAATAGAAAAATATTTTTCTTAATTCTGCGTGCTGCTATGTTCTTTGTTTTTTATGTGTCTTGATACAGTCATTACTATCTTTGCAGCTGGTCTGCCTGCTGCACACAACAATGTGATAGCAAGGGAAAAAAAAAGGGAAAATGAAAACATGGACACTACACTACTAAAAAGCTTCTACATCTGGGGACTGGAGGAAAATCCATAAATATTCTAAAAACATTTCAAAGATCAGTTAAGGAGGTGTCTCTTCTATCTCCTATGTATTCCTCACATATCTGAAAAAAAAAAAAAAGATGAATACTGAAACTGAAGAGAAGCAGGGGTCCTGTGCTCAATTTGCAATATTACCTAAAAACCCGTAACAGCTGTCCCATTTCCCTCTCTATCTTTGCAAACAACTGTTGAACTCTCCCAACAACTCCTTGCTTCAGCTTCATATATTCCTTTCCTATCTGGCACAGCACCTTCTGCTATGATTTCCAAATGTCCTCTTGACACATGCTTGTGCACGTACTGCTGCATCTGTTACTAATTAAGGAGGGATATTTAGCCTGGTTAGAGAATGACGCTCTTTGGCAGGGAAAGGAAGTCTGCAAGTTAGAAGCACCTTTTCACTCCATTTCTGCTATTTTTCATACACGGCAAAACAGAAAGAGAGAGCCTGTGAACCCTGTACAGAAGGCCAGTGTATCTATGCAGATTCAGGTTTCTCCCCAAGATGTTGGAAATTTTTTTTTTTTTCCTTTGAACTTTCAGTCAGATTGGCATTTTTCCACATACCTGTCCATGATGGACCTTTTCTATCAACAGTTAAAACTCTGTCTAGGATTTCACAGACTGAGCAACAAATTCATACCGCCTAATCCAGCCAAAAACTATAGCATGACACCGTGGTACAGAAACACCAGACAAAACTATCAACTTGTTAGGAAATGTGCAGAGCAGACAAGAAAGCCCTTATAGCCTACATTAACTTAAAAGGCTTTGCAAAGATTTTAGAGCAAAGGAACAGGAAGTTTAGCATCTATAGAAGTGTCACAGTAAATCAAAGTAAAATCTTGTCAATGTTAAATCGTAAATATGGTGCTGTCAATGACACATTTCCTTACAGGTCATGTCCTTCAGAATATAGCAACTATCACACTCTGTCCTGGAGGATTTCAATATCCACAAGTAACATAAAGACATGGTCATCTATGTAACAGTCAGCAAAGGTGAGATTCATTTAATTAAACTTTAGGTATGTATGATGTATACAGCACGGTCAGCAGCATTTACAATCAGCAGAGAGAAACAGGTGACATACAACATCACATAAGATTTGATGGACATTTACTTTTGCATAAGCAGATTCATGGCTGATTTGGCTTATTCCGTGCCTGTCACTCCAGTGTTACTGTCAATCTATCTTCGAATCTCTCTAGCTACAGGTGTTGAAAATTTTCCTATTTACTTTTGAATTACAGGTTGACTGAGTCTCTTGGTGACAATTTTTTACTGAAGACACTGGGCAGGACAAATGAAATAAATGTTTTGCAGGACCTGCAGTTAAGGAAGAGCTGGTGATAATTTTTTACTGAAGACACTGGGCAGGACAAATGAAGTAAATGTTTTGCAGGATCTGCAGTTAAGGAAGAGCTGGTAGGGGGGATGAAGGTCTCAGCAGTTTCAGCTGGTGGCAGAAACAGCAGTTGCTGTAAGAGAAATTCTGATTAGACATAAAAAATTGTTTTTTCCCCCCACAGTGAGGGTGGCCAAGAACAGGAATAAGAGGTTTGTGGAGCATGCATTTGTAGGAGACATGCAAAACCTGACAAAGCTCTGAGCAACTTGCTCCAACTTCAAAATCAGCCCTGCTTTCAGCAGGGGGTTAGATTAGAGACCGGAAGAGTTTTCTTCTAATTGAAATTACCCTGTGACCAAAAGGTTCCATGACTTGATAGGGACCATGCAGAACAGATGCTTAAGTGTTAACTAAAAAGGCTGTGGTTCTTCACTTTAATAACAAGGAATTCAGAAACTCAACTTCGGAGTGAGATAGTACTGAAAACAGTACTATCTGAAGATGCAGTAAGAACTTATAGGACTTTTCAGAAACAAGACTTCCTCACAGAAGATCATTCCTGACTCATTTGAAAACCCCAAATAATTTCTTTCCTGCTACTGCAAAGGAACAAAAAATGAGTAAACTCTAAAGAAAAAGAAAAAAAATTCTTGCAGACTCTGACAGACTCTGCCCCTCTTGGTGAGCCAGCACTACGCAGCTTTCATCTTATCCAGCATTTTAGAGTGCCCCTGAGTTTCATTTTTATCATACTGCTATTGTTATTCTTACCCTTCCCCTTCTTACTTCAGCCCTTTAATGCATTTTCACTCCACTTCAGCCATACTGTGTTGTCCAGTTCATTCTTATTTTGAGTTGCGATACTACAAATTACTTTATTTACTCTCCCTTATGTGAAGATGAGATTAAAACATTCAGTTGAATACACAAAAACATATGGTTAAAACATGCATATATACACTAGCTGCTTCTGTTTCCATCTAGTGGACAAATGGTCTTTAATTTTTCCTAATCTTCTTCTATACACTGTTCTTTTTGTTTTATTCCAAAGAGCTTTACACAGTTCACAACTGAGCTAGAAAATGGATATTTGTAGAACAAAGTATGAAATTCCACTGATTCACTCAAGAGTTTTCATCATAATAACATTTAGAAATAGGCTT
>VYZS01048240.1:13817-24785 GCA_013400695.1 Neodrepanis coruscans
CACCACTATGAGCTCCTTTAATTTTTTTTCCCCACTACATACATCTTTTTCTTCTCTCAGTGCAGTAATTACAGTGAGGTTCAGCATGCATATATGGAAGAGGGAGAAGAGAAAGAGAAAAAGCTATGCTACCAGCTGTGCCCTGAGAGTATTCCTCATCAGGGAAATTATGGGCTTGGCAGATCCCATATATTTTCACCTCCTCTAAACTACTCAGTTATAGCTCAGAAAAGCCAAATGCAGCCCTACTTAAAATGCTCTCTGCCATTTATAAATCCTAACAGCTTTTCACAGTGTGAAATTATTGGAATTTTTGCACTTTAGATGTTTTTAATTCAGAGAAGACTTGAGAAGATAGTCAGGTTCCTCTGCTTGCTTTAGAAAAGCTACTTTTCTTGCCAGTTCTATTTGGGCCTATGCAAAGAATCTGGGAAACATGCACTCCATCATCAAGAAAAGCTGTCCTCAACTGAACCTTACATGTAAACCAACATTTGCTTGATTTGTTTTAAAGGTGCCAGAACTAATGACTACTTTTAGTCTTATTAGAGCAATTGGTTTCTTAGGTCAGCAAGCAACTACTAAAATATTTTGCTATTAAACATTTGAAAATTTGCCATTTTGTTCCAATTCAAGTAAGGTAAGGCAAGCTCCACCTCTAGCCGTAAAATTCTTTGTACTTTAAAACTCCCAGAATCTTTGTAATGGTTAAATATCTTGTTAAATTGCTCGTTTGTAAACATTACAGTGAGATTACAGTCACAGATCATTTAGAACATTTTTATATTACTCATAAATTATCAATGCTGCCTATTATGCTTTATAAGTAATAACAGCAATTCAGGAAGAATAACATAGTCATTCATCCCTTTTGCCCATCTTTTATTGTCCACGAATTTAAGTAGTTAATAAAGTGATCAATGACCACTGAGAGACTGCAACAGATATCCTTCTAATAATACTGCTTATACAGGCTTTCCACATACCAAATGTATGTCTTTGGTGATTGAAGACTTCATGTTTATTCACTTTTATGTTGATACTTTTCCTAAGTTTCCAGCTAATTGCACAGTACGTTTTAATTTGGTAACAATTCTGGATTCCAGCAATGGAAAAAAGTTGTATTTCATTCCTTCCAAAGGAAGGTGTCACTAACAGATGTACATTAGCTCATTAGCAGATAAAAAGCTTCCTAAATTCTTGTCTATTTCTTAAACTGTCTATCAGCTGAAGAATATGAAAATATAAGTCTTCTTCATACAGTGGCAGCATGAACCCTGGCCACTTTACTCCCCATACAGAAATTTTCATCACATTCTTTCAGTATATTCTAATGCCTAGACCTGTTGCACATTTCCTGTTCATTCATGTGCCTGTACAGCAGCCCTTAGCGAGGATTTTGCTGATTACCCTACAATTAATTGAGCCATCTCACAAGAAGTGATATGGGTAAGTCTATGTGTTATTCGAGAAATGTGAAATTGTGCACATAAGACATCACATTTTCAAAAAATTAAGTACTTTGTTTTCAAGAAAATGCAATTAGCCTTTATTACTTCACCATTTGTATAGAAAAAGATCACATTTTCCACATTTCAGTCTTCATTAATGTCAGTTCAACTGTTTCCTTCTGACTTTATATCTTCTGAGATTTTGCTTCCCAAGAGCAAGATATGCACATACTTGTTCAGCAAGAGAGTCAACTTACATGGTTAATACCATGTTTAAATGAAAATCTGCCCTACTAAAAACTATCACATGTAGAGTAATACTTTAATTCTTTGCCTTGCACAGGATGAACTGTAGATAACTTATGTTGCAGAACTTATCTTTATCAGCAATGGGGTGAAAGAAAAAGACAAACATAGTTCACCAGACTGAATAGTCCATATTTCTGGTGGGAGAGGGGAATGACTATAAACAAAGCAACACTGTTCCAAATTTACCAGAAATGATATCTCCTATCAGTTTTATTTCATGATTATTTCAAGCTTTTACTGTGCTTTTCTCCTAAATATCACATCATTTTTAGTACATAGTAGTTTTCTCTAGAGGCACAGAGAAGGCTTTTCTTCTTGCATCCCCCTCCAAGCAAACTTTCTTGAAGACATAAAACATTATTGCCAAACTTTTTCAGGTACTTTTTAGGTTCTTCAGACCTCCTCTTTGTTAATGCTCTTTATAGGCCATTCAAGGCTTAGTATTCCACTTGAGGCAGATATAACACACGTGATGTAGACACACAGGATTCAGTACAGGAGTTATAAATACTTTATCTTTTCATATACTTCAGTACTAGGGCCTGCATTCCAGTTTTACATGTTTGATGAATTAACACCTTTTAGCATATAGAATGATGGATCTTACTATTCTTTGGAAGTTGATGTTGGGTTTTTATTCTTAGTTAGTAATACCAAAACTGCATACACTGGGATAAGTAATTTCTCTGTTATACAAAGAATTTAAAATTTTTCACTGTCCATTTTCAACAAGTTTTTAGTTATATGTCTTTAATGATGACGGGAAAACACAATCTTAATTTTTAACAACATGTGAAAAAACCTGATGCTTCTTTCACTGAAGAAAAAACATTGTTTAAAAGATAAAGAATTTTTATTTGTTTTAAACTCTTTAACAATTGAAATATTTATTCTGTAACATTATTTCTTGTCTTAAACTAAAACTACTTCAAGTGCATAGATCAAGGGTGGCAACTTCTGACCAATAAATACATAATATACACTCTGGTAATGTTTTGATTCTATTATTGAAAGAGAGATAAGTATTGCCTGGTTTGCACATCTGTGTAATTGGACTTGAGTTATGATGCTGGAAATATTCAAGGCCAGGTTGGATGGGACTTTGAGAAACTTGGTCTAGCGGAAGATGCTCCTGCCCATGGAAGAAGCAGATGGAACTAGATGATCTCTAAGGACCCTTCCAATCCAAACCATTCTATGATCATATTCAGTGATCAGATGTGTTTAAATAACTAAATACATTTGTGGTTTCCCTTTGAAGTCATTTGAGCTATATATAGATTAGGAATGAATTCCTACAGGCCAGACGTCCTGTATAATCTCAAAAAAAGTAAAATAGCTCTTTGAGAAAAATGCAGATATTCATGAAAAACAAATTTCTGAGTTTATTCTTTAAATGCTTACAGTCATAAAATGCTACTTTTTTTTATAAAATTCTATGAATGAGTTCCAGATAACAGCAGTGTTTCATTATTACATTTAAAACTATACTTAGCTATTTAATGCACTGTAATTATTTAATTTTTGTGTGGGACATTCAACTGCCCACACATTGTATGGGTCCAAATGCAACTACTGTAGCCAGAGGAAAATTCATCATACAGATGTATTCTAAATCCTAATTATCAAAGACACAAAGTATAATTTACTTCTTTAACATAAAATTTTAAAATTACCAAGAAAGGACTAATATACCACGAAAGGACTATTTAAAAAAAAAAAATCAAGACAGATATTCTAGCAATTTAAACCATCATCTAGTTTTCTGTGAAATTTGTGATTACCTCTAATGTGAAGGAGAGGACCACATCAGACTTTGACAGCTGAACTTCATTTTCATCTCCTATGTCCAAGAATGCAGAATTCTGGGATCGCTTTAACTTCTGCAGTTTAAATTCTGGTCCACCTTTAGACACTGGTAGACTTTCCAAATTTGCCATCAGCAAATTCACTGAGGACCGCAACTCTTCTATGTACATGTTCTCCATTTCCCTTGTTACAAATTTGGGGAATTTTCTTTCCTTGGAAAATATATTTTAAAAGTTAGGGAGGAAAAAAAAATTTCCTCACTATACATCATGTTAATTTACTGGTTTGCTTTCAGTTATAAAAATAAAAGCCATAATTCCAGTGTCTATCTATTTTCATGTCTTCAAAACAGTAATGGGAAGGCTAATCCTGTCCCATAAATACAGTTAATTTTGACAAGACGAAATAATTTCAAAATAGAACCTTGTGCAACACCCAAATCATTTTACCATAAACCCAGGTTGAACAACTACATGTTAGGTACTTTTAATACAGTAGTTTAGGCATAGCAATTGATAATATACCTTTAATATTACCTTCATAATTTTATACTTTCAATACCTTCATTATTACCTTCAATATTTTATAAATTGAAAAAATGACCTGTCCACTATTAATTCTGTTACTTCATCCATTTCTCATGCTACCAAAATAAGTCAATCACATTCATGCTTCTAATATAAAGCTGCTAAACTACAACAATGACAAGAAATTCCTATCATTGTTTACCTCTATTTTTAATNCAATGACAAGAAATTCCTATCGTTGTTTACCTCTATTTTTAATAATAGGTTATTAATTTTGAAAGTAATGTTGAATTATTACACATGGGATTATTTTAAATAATAATCTCTCTCTTAAACAATAGAGAGAACTTAAAAATCTTTTTTTTCCCCCTCTGTTAGAAGTTAGGGAATAGAATTTAAATATTGAGTTTATAACAAAGAAGGAACATATAGACACATATAATGCATATATGAACACCTCCAGAGCCAATTTTATCTTTCTCCAAATATTAAACATTGGGCACTTCGGAGAATGTCATTCAACACTAAAGAAAAATGTAAATTATTCTAGAAGATATATTTTACATATAATGAGAAACAAACATCATTTCTCATGTATTGTCTGCAAAAACAGGCACCTTCCTTCTAAATCAGACAATTATTATTTTTATCTGTTATAAGGCACATCATACAATGTTTTACATTAAACCTTTACAGTTGATTTTGTTTCAGTAATAATGACCTAGGAAGTTGACTGTGACCCAAAATACCTGTAGTAATTCCAGTGGTTATTCCAGCATTACAGTGCCAGTATATTACAGATTGAAAAAAAACCACTAGTAATTTATAGTTGGAGATTAAAAACAAAAGACAATGTTCAGGGTTCTCTAGCAAAAAAACCAAGACCCTGTGTTTTTCAAACTGTACCTTATCTTGTGATGATCATTCAGATAATAATATGCCAACACAGAAGATAGATAAGACAGACTGTTATTGAGTTGTTAAAAGATTCTTCCTCTTGTTAGGATGTGTTTTACACCCCAATGTATAAATTGAGGAAAACTGTACTAGCTGATAAAGGAAATGTAAGATCACACAGTATGATTTTCCAAAACAAAGTTTTGCTTTTGCTTCCTCCTTACTCCTGTTTACACAGATACCCCAAAGCAGAAAGAAATTAATCTACTAGACTCAGGATTTCAAAGGATCTGCTTAATTTTAGAATCAGAAACAGAAAACACAACCATGGATCATTCCACTCAAACTCACCTAAAGATATCTTTTTGATATAAGAAAGCAACCACTTACCCTTGCCATTTGTTCTGCCAGTTGCAGTCGTCCATCTAGTTCACGTCTGATCTGGGCTGCTTGCTCATCGCCATTATCCAGCTTGGATAGAGAATAAAAATAAATCTAACTGTGAGAAATGCACTCAATTTTAACTTTATAGCAAGTAATGCAGATAAAAAAACAGAAGAAATTAATTTTCATCTTAAAATCAGTGAACCACTAAGCAAATAAAAAGCTTTGAGGCTTACCAAGATGAAAGAAATAAAATGGCCCCCAGTTAGTCACAGCAGACAGGGTCTCTGAAAGAAAGCCAGTGTTCCCTTGCATTTTTAACACTCAGGATATATAAAAGAAGCATTATTTCTTTATGAAAATAGCAGTTAAAATCATTTCTCCATGAAGCAGAAAACTGGAATGACAGACTGGCTTAGAAAACGTTTGCAGGTAAATTTACTCTTTGGTCCCATGAGTTTGTCTATAGGCATATACAGGTGTAGGAAAAGAAAGCTGTGACTGTGTCTTCTGAGAATGGTATTATTTCACTCAGATGGCTTTTTTCTCCCAATATTGCCCAACTGCTCACATCAAGGCATATCTAATTTTTGAATTTCCGACATTTTCGCAACCAGAGAATAGTCAGGACTTACCATTTGACTTCCATCAGGGAGGTAAAGAGGAAGGACACATCTTTTCCCCTCAACAGAACAGCTGGGTCCCAACAGAAAGGAGACTCCCCAACTCACTTTTCACCAGTTTACTACTTAAGGGCAGTGGGGGTGTGAGAGACCAGATTCATATCTCACTAGATTGTTTAGTCATTGTGTCAGATCAACCATCTTGTCTGTGTGTGTGGGTTTAGGGGCCTGTAGTGCTTTGACCCAGGCTGAATGACAGGTACCCAGTAAAGCCACCCTCTCACTCCCTTCTGCAAATGGGCGGAGGAGAAAAAATATAACAAAGGGTTTCATGAGTTGAGATAAGGATCATAAAAGATGCCTTACTGATCACAGGAAAAACAGACTCCAAGGGGGGATAGTAATTGAATTTATTACTAAAGGGATCAGAGCAAGAGAATGAGAAGCAAAATAAATCCTAAAGAGATCTTCCCCCTCTCCTCTCCTTCCAGGTTCTACCTCAACCTCCCCCAGTGCTGCAGGGAGATGGGGAATGAAGGTTACGGTCAGTTCTTTTTTCTGCTGCTGCTCAGAGAGAGGAATTCTTCCCCTGCTTCCCATGGGATCCCTTCCACGGTAGACAGTCCTTCATGAACTGCTCCAGCATGAGTCCATCCCACAGGCTACAGTTCTTCCCATACTGCTGCCACACTTTTCCACAGGTTGCAGTCCTTCAGGCACAGCCTACTCCAGTGTGGGTCCCCCACAGGCCACAAGTCCTACCAGAAAATCCTGCTCCAGTGTGGGTTCCTCTCCCCATGGGTCACCAGGACCCTGCTCCAACATGGGCCTCCAATGGGGTCACAGCCTCCTTCCAAGCATCCACCTGCTCCAGCATGGGCTACTCCATGGGCTGCAGGTGGATCTCTGCACATTTGTGGTTCTCCACGGGCTGCAGGGTCACAGCTGCTCCACCATGGTCTTCACCATGGTCTGCAGGTGGATCTCAGCTCCAGTGCCTGATGCACCTCCTTCCCCTCCTTCTGCACTGACCTTACTGTCTGCTTTGTTGTTCACATGTTCTTACTCTGCTCTTCTCTGGTGGCCATCTTCACGTAACACAAACTTTTTTTTCCTCTCTTCTTAAATATGTTATCACAGAGGTGTTACTATCACTCCTGATTGGCCCGGCCTTGACCAGTGGCGGGTCTGGCCTGGAGCCGGCTGGCATTGGCTTTGATGGACATGGGGGAAGCTTCCAGCAGCTTCTCAAAGAAGCCTCCTCTACAGCTCCCCCCAGCTACCAAAATCTGGTCACAGAAAACCCAATACAGGGTCATGGTTGGACCCGCAGCCTCATGGCAGGATCAGGATGCACATGGTCTGCAGCAAACGTGGTAGCCCAGAGCACACATGGCTCAGGAGCCATGTCGTTAAGCTGTAAGCCAAGGAAGGTTTGCCTCGTAGCCTGCCCACTCTCCACCTCCTGAAGCTTTGATTGCCTTCACCACACCTCAGTCTGGCCTGGAGGGCACTGAGTGGTCAGTGACCTGAATGTCTCACATGGGAGAGGTGGCCACTGTGACCAAATTCCATAAATACAGCACAGATAGGCCCCATTTTGGCTTTCCTCTTGGGAGCCTGCTATTGTGCTGTGATCTTCACAGTGTTCTTTGATGGTAACTCTCTCTTATTCTAATCTCCTCTTCCTTCTTTCTTTACTCTTTTAATCTCTCTTTCTTTTCTCCATCTTTACTCTTTGGTAACTTAATGCCAAGGGGCTTGTATCCTACTAAACTGAGTTACTGATTGCTTTGGACTGTGTGCTTTTATGGACTGTGTCTTTGTTTGGTGGGTGCTTTTGGTATAATGCTTCTGCCTTGGTTGTATGTTACCTCTGAAAACCCTTTTGCCAAAACATTTATTTTCTCACTAAATTAAAAGCAGTTAAAAGAAGGGAAAATGCTTGGGAAAATGCTCTCTTTATGTGATTCAAGATATCAAAGGACTAAAGGCTTTACATGAGTTCGTGTTGGTGAAATCTGTAAGTCTTAAGTATAAATAAACTGCCCGGACAGTATGTGGCTTAGACCTGGGCCTGCACCTCAACACATGGACCTGCACAGCTGGTTAAGAGGAAAAAAAGTGATGCATCTGGAAAATATCAGGCACATCTTGACATCTTACTTGATGGCAAACTGCCAAACAAGGACTAAGATGGAGTTCCAATAAAGGGTTCTCTCTATCCTTAAGGTGAACAGAGACACCATATGCTGATACAACCATAGCGCATTTAGTATACAGCTAAATATTAAGGATACCCAAATTGTTCTTCATACACACAAAAAAATCTTAAATTGATTAGGGGCGTAAACTGGCAAAAACTGGTTCTCTAATTGAATGAGGTCTCCAGCTAATGAACACACATAATCATCTTGCAAAATATTCACCATGTTAAACTAAGGTTTTTCAGTAAGAATCCTAGTCAGTGTATCAGGCCAAATATGTAACACCACCTCCTTTACAATGCTCCTCAGCTAAAACCAATACTTCTTACTGAACCAAAGGACACATGAAAAGTAGGCATTCCAATTTAAAAAAAACCAACAAAAACAACAAAAATCCCCACAATTAAAAATGCACTACCCAGTGTTTATTTGTCAGATACAGCACTATGCTTAATGCAAATCTGACCACATTTAGCAATAGGATGAAAAGCCTTTTGCTGCTAATATGGAAGTGATGACATAGCATGCAATCTGTCATCTGTGCAATCTCACATTTTATAAGATTCTTGCAGGAACTGATCCAGACTACCAGAAAAAAGAGAACAAAACCTGATGGCATACCCCAAAGAGGCTCAAGTTTATATCAGAGTATAAGACGGATCATATTCAAGCCTGAAAGGGTTCTTCCACTAAGTATATCCATAAATCTGCTCCTAACTTGAGCATAAATGGCAAGAATGTTCTCAATGAAAGCAAATCTTTTACGTTTTCAGAATACAATACGGTATTCAAAATCAATTCCCAAATTTGTATTCTTCCATTTCTCAACAAGAATAAGACACTGCTTATTGAGTTTGTCACCAAGAATATTTCATTTTCCTGTGTATTATAACCACATAATTTTGCAATTGTTTTTGCTTACTCAGTATGAAAGCTTGTCTAATATGAAAAACAATTTTGTTTTCCTTCTTTGACTACGAGAAGGTCAACATTTTTTTAATAATATATTCTAGTGTTGCCTAAAATCACAGAAAAAACTTTCAAACATTATTAATAGAGGTAAAAAGGTTCAGTTCTTTAATGGAAGTTTCCAGATCCAAAAGAGAGAAAAATAGCCCTTATCACACTATATTTACAATATTCATCAAAACTTACACCTCTCAATATATCCAACCAGAGTTCGTCTAACCCCTGTGCCCTCCACTGGGTCTGGCCAACCCTGGAGCTACTCTAGCTTCTCTGCGCCTCTATTTTGCCTTGCTACCCGTACTATCACAAAAGAATGTTAAATATAGCTTCGTAAACCATGGGAAAGGCCTTACAAGAAAGCTTATGAATGAATCATACAGTCAAGCTAAAAACCCCAGAAATATGAGAGAAAAGCTGCAAGGCATCACCATGACAGGCAATTGCTTGAAAAAAATAATTTCTTGAAGATAATTTCAATAACTGAATTTTGATTTCTGCAAAAAAAAACACAGAGAACAAAACAAAGCTAAAACCTTTTCTTGTGGTCAGGCACAACTTAAATGACTGCCTCCATTATTAACTTGCTAGAAGAGGTAAACAATTTTACTTAAGGACTAATATTTAGTTATCTTTCCATTTAAAAAAAATGATCATTTAAGTTAATGAAGGTGTAACCTAGTTTTGTAAATCTTAGCATCTTTCCCTTAACTTTGCATTGCTTTCCATCATCTGTTTGTATTCAATCACTTAAAAATGTGGTTTTCATACTAGTTATTTTAAAACTCCACACTTCTTCCCAAAATACCATTTTAATGGTTTTGTTAGTGTATATATGTAATGATGTTTTGTAAAGTAGTGAAAGAAGCTGAAAATGTGAACAGCAAAAATGTTGCTTTACATATAGAAAAGAGCCAAGGTAATAATTACTGGTCATTCACATCTGTCCCTGAATGTAAAATTGTCAATATTAGTGTTTTTGCAGTATCCAAAATGAAGTGACAATGGGAAAAATGGTAACTTTGATATCCCATTCCATGTAAGGTCATTCTACTTGATTTTATTCTAAATGAAACAAAATACATGAAAAAAACATTTTTACAAGCAAAGGAGTTAGTGATTATGAATCATAATTTATATATCTACTGATGATGGAGTGACAACAGCAGAAAGATTGAGTAGATTCTGAAAATATTGGTGCTATTTTGAAATTTTGAGTTATGTCCACTTTTTTTGCATGGCGTCCCATAATGCTTCCCACCCTTAAGTATGAAGTCGTATTTTTTAGAAGTTGGAGCCTTAGAGATTATTATAAAAGAGAGTACATAAAAATTCCATTTAATAAAAACATTTCAGCTTGCTGCATTATTAATTATATGCCATAGCTATTCATTGATTGCACCAATATTAGAGATGCTTCTCATGTAAATTAAACTCATGTAACCAATTAGTTTGTATTTTAACATCAGTGAACATCACTACAGAGCACAGTACAGACACCACAGGTCTGTTCTCAGTATGTCAGACACAACAAAAATCCTGACCAAAAAAACCTAAATGCCATATATATGGCCCCCCCAACTTGTAAAACCTAGGCAAAGACACCGACTCCCATTTTGAAGGCTAGTTAATTCAGAAGGAAAATTCTTAACTTATCTAAAGCACAAGTTAGACAGTTGTGTCACTGGTGCTCTTCTTTCTGCAAAGATGATTATTTCCTCAGAAAAATGAGTAGTTATGAGTAGTAGTAGCTCTTATTCACTTCGATGAATAAGAAGTTACTTTTTATCAAAAA
>VYZS01048241.1:5489-16948 GCA_013400695.1 Neodrepanis coruscans
AAAGTAAGCCTTCTTTAATGAGATTTTGCTGATCATGTATCAGCAGCACCACCATGTGTTAACTGAACAACACATTTATTGCTGAGAGATTACTAGCACTGCTGCATATAATCAACCATTTACAATTCAAATAATTGATGTAGGCCTTAGTAGTAATGATATTTTTACATAATGTTGTCACGCCAAATTTGTAAAGCCTGTCATTTCAAGTAATATTACAATTTTAAAGTGTTAAAAAGACTCCGCATTATTTTTCCACGGCTAATGAAAGAGAAGAGAAATAAATATCCCTGAGAAGGATTAAGTAAGATCTGAAGTCAGATGCAGTGAATGAATTCAGGAGGTCACAGGTACTATGGATGGGAAGAGGAAGGTAAGGAGGAGGGAGGGAAAGAAAAGGCTTTGTTCCCTAGTAGGATATGAGATTAGCTTAAATACTTATTTAATATCATAGAACTACTTCTAATACTGCTTAATGTTAAAGTTACAGCAGTATTAGTGTACTTCAACTTCTGTTCACACTATTCAAAAAAAGTTCTTCAGAAGGTCTAAATTGCCAAGATTTCGTATTATTAGGAGAACATTTATTACATTACTTACACTAACACGGGTTTTCCTGATATCTTAGGGCTGTTTAAAACTTCTATCATGGCTTGCTTTGTTTCTTCCATTCTTTCAACATCACTGGAATCCACAACAAATATGACACCATAGGACTCAGCGTAGTAATTTCTCCAGATATTTCGAATTCGTTTTCCACCTCCTAAATCAAAGATGGTGACTTCAAAGCGTCCCTGTTTAAGATCAATTTTGGAAAACCCAACCGTTGGAGCCACGTCTTCAGGAGACTCTGTCAGAGTTCAAAGAAGAAAGCTTTCAGTTTTAAAGAGGGTTTTACATTGTGATTTGGATAGCAAAAATCACATTTCAAAAACACGGAGCAAAACCTTCCTGTTAAATGGCCCCATATGCTAACCACATTTTTCTTTGTACATTAAGACTTTACCTCTCCTCAGGTAATTTTAAATTAACACACTAGTATCTCACCCAGTTACTTTAATTTAGATAGGTGTACTTTGGAAGGGAGGGTAGGGAGGCATGGAGAAAAGAAAAAAGCCAAAAATTCAATTTCTAATATTTAACACGACAGTTACATGGCAGTGGTGTTCAGTGTATTGCTGTTTTTATTTCCCCACTCACCACCAACACTCCCACTGAATAGTTATGCAGGATTTGCATGGCATTAATTCAAGTTTGAGAAGGAAAACAAACAAAAGAGTTAATGCATTATGACCTGGAAGCCCCTGTGCTCTGCCGAACTTATTCTTTATCCTTCATGGTTGCTAAAACTGCTTCAAAAGTTCAAACTAAGGGCTGAGATGAAATGACTGAAACTACGTTCTTCTGAGATGCAAACTACTTAACTCCCTTTTTTCAAGAACAGGTTTCAGCCTTTGTTTGTTTAGTTTTATTTTCCGTTTTTCTAGTTTGCCATGCAATATCCTAAAACTACCACAGCTTTATATTTAAAACTCTTGCTCACTGCCTGCCTTTCCTGAGGGCAAAGAAAGCCTGTATTTGCTTCACACCACTCAGCTGTCTCTGCAGGGGTGAGTTAATTGGATATCTGCAACTGTTTTATGTAGCTTGGTAGGCATAAGGCAAGAGAAACAGATGTAAAATTCAGCTCTTTGAGAGCTAAAAACGAAGACATGGCCAAAAGCACTGAGCTCTGAAGAGCAGTGCAGAAGCTAAATCGCCATCAACCTTCTGCTACCCTTAACACAGCAGAGACAGGAATGCAGAACAGACCCTTGGCCAGAACAGTGCAAGCAAGAGAAGGGTCTGCGACCCCATTTGTGAAAAACTGCAGCTTCAAAACTCAAGAGACTTTATTCTGAAGAATGTTTTGCACTGTGAGACATAAGTATTTGCTCTTACAAGAGTCAGCAATGTGAACATGAGGGTTGGTTAAAGAGGAGAATTATTGGTGTTCAGTGTAAGGTGATATCGCTGAAACATCTGCTCCTACTGTGTGGAGAGATCTCTGATAATAAACAGCCTTCAATATAAAAACAGAAGGTGCCATAACAGCTGCAGATCCATTTTGGCAAATAAGACTTGGGTGACCATGTTGATTTACCTAGGTTTAAGAGTGCTAAAAACAGATTATGACATCTGAGTTTTAGCAGACAAATCCAACTGCAGTCTCCTTCTACAGGCTGTATGACTGATGCACAGCCAGAAGTACTACTTTTATCAATTCTGAAGTCTAACTGAAGGTTCTAATCTCTGCAAGCCCTGTTATAGAAAAAAAAAAAAATCATGATTGCTTTCTAAGGCAACTATTTCGGCCCTGGGAAACAGTAACTGGAAATCAGAACTATCTTTTCCTTGAGTTTCTGTTCAGAAATGCCTGCCTTTAACTCATTTTTTTCCCCAGAAAGACAGGACTTGTGGAAATAACTGTCACATTTAGCTAATAAAGTTATCAAAGTTTTTTTTTAAACAGAATGGAAAGCTAAATAATAAAACACTCATGTTTTCAGGACGAAGATTCAGGAATATGAGAGTATATTCCTAATTTTATTTGTGCTTTCTTACATAACACAAGTAAACAAAGTAGAGGCGGAGTCTCCAAGTCTGCCAAAAAATTAAGTACACTCTTGTTATTGCACAAGATGAAAGTTATTTAGAAAGACAATCCCACAAGTGGAGGGAAAAAAAAAGCCCACAGAGAATTTCTGCTTTCATAAGCACAAGTTCCATCTCAAATTATATCCTGCTTGCATCTGTCACTGGATGGTGCAAAGTACCCTTCAAAATCAAATGGTCTCTTACTGGCAATTTTTTACGCATTAACTTAAGTGCTTTTCTGCCTGATAAGTAATGATAAAAGATATGTATCACTAGAACCACAGGTGTTAGTGTTATTACACACACTGGCAATTTCCTTCTTTTCAACTTTTCCCTCATTACATACACTTAAAACACTGATTTTTATATAAAGTTTCCTGATGCATGCATGTTACTGGATGGTCACCTGTAATGAACTTCTGCACATGCACACAAGAAAAAAAGTCAAGTCCATTGACTGTACTGTCCATTGTAATGTGTACACTAAGATGTGAAACACATTAATAACCAGAATATTTTGTATCATAGGATTAATTCAAAGTAATTATTAATTAGAATGTGGTCTACAGCCTTCAGCAACCAAGGGAGGCTGTAGTTAGAATGTTCCTTCAGCTATTTACTAAACTACTGAAAAAACATAACTCTAATCAAAAAACACCCTATGATGCTCCTGAAATTTAAACAAGAACCAATTGTTCCAATTTAGCATGTTGCACAGTTAACAATACAGTGGTCAACTCAAGGCACGTAAGCATCAAAGTACTCTGATTTCCAAGATAATAAAACACCTCTGGACTATTATTTTGTTTCAGTGGACTAAGGGCTCTAATGCTGCGTTATGCGAGGCCATAAGAGGCAGCTCTCTCTGTACTATCCACCTTGCCTCTGTTACCTTTGAAAAAGATGCAGCAGAAGGGTAACAGCCCTGTTCAAGAACCACTGACCTGTTCTACCTTAGCTCAGCATGAGTTAACTGCAGTGGCCAGTGAGCAGATGCAGAGGTTCCCTTGCTCCTTCTCCCGAGCATAAACCACATGACTGGAAGCACCTACATTTCAAGTTACCCTACAGCATACATATAGTTACCCTATAGTCATACAAAAAAATCAGGATCTTTATGTTTCAAATGTAAGACTCCTCCATTTTTCTCTCAACTGCAGGTCTTCACACAACGGGACCTGTAACCTGCTCGCTTTGGCAAACACGCTTACACCACTTTAGATGGTACAATCATCATAATTTTCTTTCAACAGTATGGGAGGGACAGATAAAATAAGAAGCAATATTTTCAGATATGAATGGTTAAAAATTAAGAATGATAGTCTCTCAATACTTTGTTTAGATAATAAATTAATTGCTTACCTCCTTGAATTCCTCGGACTGTAGCAGTTTTACCAGCATTATCAAGACCCACCATTATTAGTGTCACCTTCCTCCATAAGGATAAAAAAAAAGGGAAAGATATTTAAAATCTGTTTTCCGCTCTAGCTAGACATCACTTACTTTATTATATTTTTTAATACATGCATAGCAAATTACCACTGAAAGACAAGGTACCAAAATACCAAGGAGTAGGCATTGTTACAGTTGTGTATCTGGTGTTCAGTATGTCAAACCATCTGATTAGAAAGAACAGCAAAACAAGGTATGAAATGAGAAGTCTAATATTGTGGCCTAAGTTTCACATGAGACAATGACTTTGCTTTCAACTTGTATTTGCTTGCTGAAATTTAATTTCACGGTACTGTAAATTTTATTTGGTGTGGTCATGGTCCCTTTAACAATTTCTGTAATTTCATTTCCATTCCCCTGTATTTTTACCATCTCTCTGCCTCAAAGTTGTTCCTATATTAGAAATTTATTTCTGTCTCCATCAGTGCATCTGAACAACACTACAAGTCCACAACACTTGTGTAGACAACACCAGATGCTGTAAATACACAGCATTGGTACTTTTCATGCTTTTGTTTCAAGCAGGAGCAATCTAGACTGCAAATGTGCAAACCAGTGGTGTTGAAAATATACAATATATCAGCAAAGTGGAATACAGATTAGTATTTTTACCAGGATAGGAACAGGACAATCATATCTATGTGTATACCTAAACTCTTCCTCCTATTCACAAAGACTCAGAGCAGTCAAAGGAATTTGTTCAATTTTATGGCCTATAAGTGAAGTAATACTAAAAACATTACAATTTCCAGACTTAAGACTACGATAGTATCCAGCATGAAGCATAATTTATGCAAGTTCTTTCAGAACAGCCAAAAACCTCTGAGAAAAGAACCTAAAAATGAACAGTAGGATTGTAATAAATTATACTTTAACAGCAATCTAAAAACAGAACAACCTCACAATTGCCTTTAACACATTGGTGGTGTCAAAAAGCTAAAGAACAGCTACTGCTCTTCTTTCAACAGCAGCACCTTTTGTAAAACCTAAACTATGCAGCACTGAAGAAAAGAGCAAATCCTCCTACATAAGTGTGAAGTATAAATAAGTTTGATGTGCCCTTTATTTCCCTTCTCCGTACTTTGTACATAGTTTGAAATAAACTATGCACTATCTGTGCAACTATGCTAATTGGAGGAAAAAGCAGGCAGGATGTCAAATAGCAGAAACAAACAAGGACAGTAGAATTCCTTAAATTAAAATAGATCACCAAGCTAGTCGCAAAATGCAGTATTGAAATCCTTAGCTAATAGTAAGAAAACTAGTTTTTCACTGGGGCTACAGTCTACTCTTGACAGCAAAGTGTTGTAAAACATCGTATTTCAGAATCTCAAAATGCAGGAACTAAAACAGTAAGACAAAAATCAAACACACTTTACATACTAGTCCTGCCTAGCCAACCTCATGGCTTTCTACTAAGGAGTGACGACACCAGTGGACAAGGAAAGGGTTACAGAAGTTCAGACTTCTGTAAAGCCTTTGATATGGTTCCCCACAACATCCTTCTCTGTGTATTGGAGATGGATTCGATGGGTGGACTGTTGGATGGTCACATCCAGAGGTTAGTGGTCAACAGCTCAAAGTCCCAATGGGCATCAGTGACAAATGGTGCCCCTCAGAGGTCCGTGTTTGGACCAGTGTTATTTTAATATCTTCATTAATAACATAAAGGGATTGAGTGCACTTTCAGCAAATTTGCTGATGACACCAAGCTGAGTAGTGAGTTTTATGCTCCTGAAGGACAGGATGCCATCCAGAGGAACCTGGACAAGCTTGAGTGGGCCCACGGGAATCTCGTGAGATTTAACAAGACCAAGTGCAAGGTGCTGCACCTGTGTTAGGGCAACCCCTGGTATCAATCCAGGCTGGGGGATGAACAGATTGAGAGCAGCTCTGCTGAGGTCTTGGGGTGGATGAGAGGCTGGACATGAGCTGGCAAGGTGTGCTCACAGCCCAGAAAGCCAAACACAGCCTGGGCTGCATCCAAAGCAGTGTGGGCAGCAGGTGAGAGAGGTGATTCTGCCCCTCTGCTCTGATCTCATGAGACCCCACCCCGGAGTGGCTGTGTCCAGCTCAGGGTTCCCCAGCACAGGAAGAACATCAACCTATTGGAGCAAGTCCAAAGGAGGAACACCAAGCTGATCAGAGGAATGGAGCACCTGCCCTATGAGAAAAGACTGAGAGAATTTGGATTGTTCAGCCTGAAGAAGAGAAGGCTTTGGAGGGACCTAATCGCAGCCTTCCAGTACCTGGAGGGTGTCTACAAGAAAGATGGAGAAGGATTTTTACAAGGTTGTATAGTGACAGGACAAGGGAGAACAGCTTCAAACCAAAAGAAAGGAGTTTTAGATAAGACATTAGGAAAAAAATCTGTACTGTGAGGGTGGAAAGGAACTAGAAGAGGTTTCCCAGAGAAACTGTGGATGCCGCATCCCTGGAAGTGTTAAAGGCCACGCTGGATGGGGCTTGGAGCAACCTGGTCTAGTGGAAGATGTCTCTGCCCACAGCAGGGATGTTGGATAATTTTTAAGATCCCTTCCAACCCAAGCCATTCTATCATTGTATAATAAACATTCAAAATGCTCAGCTTGAGGAAACAGTATGTGAAAGACAGTATTTTGAACTTTATACTTTCCTGAACTCAGAAACAAAGCACCTGAATTGGAGATGATTAACATTTCATCTTAGAGATCAGGAGCTGTACTAATTCTGCCTTAGAGAAAAAAATGAATTTTTATAAACGATATAAAAACTATGAACCAGTGTTATAGGAAAAACAGAGGTGAAATACAGTTTAGGAAGGTCATTTTTTTTCAGAAGTGTAAAATACTTTCACGTATTTACCTGACAGGTTCCCGCCACCGTTTTAACCAGTTGCAGCAATTGGCCATTAGATTGAACATCCCTCTTCACCAGCCATCCAGAGCCACAGAAATAATGTGGAAAGGCCAGAACAACCCAAGAAGACTGGCAGAGAGACTGCAGAGCCCCAGGTCCTGTCTTGTCACGACTAGCAAGGAGAAAAAAAAAAAAGCACACTTAGTCCCTAAGTATAACCAAGGCCACGCCTTTTCCCTGGCAGCAGCCTGTCTGTTCTGTGTTATGTTCAGTCAGCCCCATGACAGTCTCATTATTTCTTTCCCTCTTCCATCCTCTCACACTTCATCTGCCCCCACTTTACATATCTGAGCAGCAACAACATAGTACTCACACAAAATAACAATGCAAGATAACTGCACACAAGGAAACCTGCAAGTGAGAGGAGCAGGACATATCAAGCTACAAAATTCCTGTGCTTGTCTTGCTAACACATCCCACAGTTCTGCTGAGTGACAGAAAGTAAGGACCAATTTCAAGCATGAGTAAGGCTTACAAGAACATAACAGGATAAGGTATTTAAAGCAAAAAAAAGAATGTCCCTACCTCCTAAGTACATTCATTTAACTGTCAATTTCTTTGACACAAAGATTCCACAACAAGGAAGCTGGGTTCTCTAGTGAGCATTCTGAGGAACTGGCAACTATATCTAGTAAATGACACTAAATTAAATAGAAGTATCAAGTACTTCCATCATTTCACAATTCCATTTTCTACTCTTTAAGCAGAAAGATACTGAGAATTTTGCTGTTTTTGATGGAAATAACTGTGTGATCACATCCCTGCCCATTTCCTTGTATGTACACTCAGCTACGACACAGTAAAGCTTACACAAACCATGCAGTCAAGTGCACAAAGATGCAAAAGCTTTAAAACTCCCTCAAGCTACAGTAATCCTACTGCCAACAACAGCAGTTGTCCAGGTTAAAGGCCTTTCACTGGCAAGCTTTGGGCAATTTTACTTCATGAGTCCAAAACCACAAGCACCCTGGTAGGATGATTGCTGTTACTTTTTTTCACAGAAACCTGCATGACACTGTACTTTGCATTTCTGGCTAAAACCCTACGGATAACAAGCAAATATCTTGGCTGTTACTGGACGTGTTGCACAGCATCAGGGCTTCTCTCTTTTTCACTCTGCCCTGCCTCAGCCAGCAGGCTGGTGTGGGCAAGAGTCTGGGAGGGGACACAGCCAGAAAAGACACCCCCAGTTGACAGGAGGGATATTCCATAACTTACAATGCCGTACTCAGCAAAAAACTGCTCAGGGAAAAGAGGAGGAAAGCGGAATGTTGATGGTTACTGTGTTTGCCTTCCCAAGCAGCCATTGAGTGTGCTGAGGTCCAGCTTTCCAGAATGCGGCAGAACATCTGCCCACCAACGGATATTAATTCCTACTTTCGTTCTCCTTGAGCATGCAGCTTTGGCTTTTCCTACTGAACTGCCATTATCCCCATCCCTGAGACTTCTCATGTTCCTTCTGTTCTTCACACCCTATGGGAGAAAGGAGTGAGCAAATGACTGGGTGTGTGTCCATCTTTTGGTAAGTCTCAGCCACACCCCAGGGAGGCTAAAGATAATTGCAGCACAGCTACAGTTGTTAACTGGTAGACTCCCGTGCTGGCACTGAACTTTACTGGATATTTATTAGAGTCCAGTGCTTGTGAGTGGCTGAAAAAGGCTGTTCAGGTTGCTCCTACCCTGGGAAAAGACAAAGTCATTTGTGGCTTTGTTTGCTCCAGTGAGCTTGGCAAGTAACACGGAAGAGCTGGGAAATTCAGTGTGCACCTCAAGGAAACTTACACTCGAGGGAAAATAACCCATGATTTGAGTTGTATCCCACAGGAACTGTACAACAGGAACCACTTGAACCAACGGAGGATGAGGAACCAGGCAAAGATGGCTGTGACTCAACCCAAGCAGGTCTTGGCACCTCAGTGTGTTACCACCAAAGTGCCCACCTCCAGAGAGGGAGCTCAGGTCATCAGTTCTTATTTGAGGAATAGGTGTGAGGGGGGACTATGGAATAGGGAATAATCACAGAATATGATGAGCTGGAAAGGACCCAAAAGGACCATCGAGTCCAACTCCATGCACTCCATGGGACAGGGAATGGTAGTTAATAACACATCCATCTCTCCTCCAGGTATTTTCACAACCCTTGCAGAAATAATGTGCACTATCACCCCAGCTCATCTTAGCTTCTGTTTTGATCAACAGCTTAAGATAAGAAAACAACTGGATTCGTATCAGGACAGCTGAAATGTAGACACATAGTCCCTACTGCTATCTTGCCTCTATGAGAAGACAAACTGATGAGTTGTGACACTTGGAGTTACCACAGCAAGTCTCCTAAAGCTCGTATCTCAAAATTCCTCTCATATTTTAAATTATAACTAACCTCAAAACAAGGTTATTTCAAATGATGCAGAAAACTTAACAATTAAAGATTATAACAACTCTCCAAATCTGTTATCTTTCAAATCCAGATCAACAAAAGAGAAAAATAAAATTGAGGAATGCTCCCTGATAAACCTATGTAGCCCCTAACAAATTACGATGGTTTAGATAATTTATACGGGTAGGAACTGAGACCTCCTCCTGATCTTATGAAGCTGCTGTACTCAAGGAAGCCTTTGTGTGGATTTGTTGTCATTCAATGTCAGAAACAGGTCAGGTTTCTTTTGAAGCAGAGACATACTCTTTAAACATTTATATTCCATTGTACAGGAGAACTGAGTGTATGAAGTGCAGAGAAGTTCCAAAAAAGAGGAGCAAGATGATTACAACAACACAAAACCATCCAAACAAACAAAAAAAGCCCACATGCAGAGGGGTATGGTGCCTCAACCCACAAGCAAGCACCAACAAAGCTAACTTTGAGAACACAGCTACACACTTTCAGCTGGTTCTACTGAAAAACAAAATGTAATAGCTCGATGAACAAAATGAGCCATTGTTGCTTTCTCAAATGACAAAGAACGTAGCATTTTCAGTGCCTGAGTATCCCCACAGAACCATCCCCATCCCGTATTATGCAGACTGCCCAGCTCTGCAAACTGTCACAAACTTGCTCTTGAGCACAGATACGGCCCATAGCACTCAAAAGGGATTCGTGAGATGAACAAAACTTGTTAAAGAGTGAAGGGCAGAGGAATCTTGTTTCACTATGAGACCATAGAGGGGGAGTGGGCAGGAAGCAACAAACATGGCAAAAATTTTCACAAACATTCCACTCTAGGAGGAAAGGACACTCAACACGGCTGAGAAAATTATGGTGGAGAGGCAAATCACACTGTGCTTTGTTAAGTCTAGAAAGAGTTGACTCCTGAAATGTGTATGGCACTTACGATGGGTAGTTTTTATCTTGCATTAACAACATTCAAAACCTGTTCCAGATTCTACATCTGTCAGCTGAAATCCTTTGTGCTTGTTGAGGTCAAACAGAACCAACACACCCAGCAGCTCAGAAGTATCATTTATGCAGCAGGTCAGCACAAAGTGCCAAGGACCAGGAATGTCAAAGAGCCAATTTTTAAGTAAGAGAACAGAAAAAGGTGCAGTACAAAGAAAAATATGACAGAGACGTGCATTAACTCCTCACACTCTAGATTAAGATCAAGAGCTACTCAGCAGCCCGTATTTTACCTGATACAAAGTTAATGGATACCAGCAAGTCCAGCATCCAAAGATATCTGATGGGTGTTTGTCTACTTCCATATCACAGCACAAAACAGGCACCTTTCACACATTTTATTATCAGATTCCACATTAAATGTTATATCTTCAGTAAAGGCTTTTATAGTAGAGAATTTCCCTCAGTCACATCAAGCTTTCATGCTCTTTGCAACGAAATTAAATAAATTATTTAAACCCGACCCTCCTCATAGAGTTAAATAATTGAACTTCCAACTGTAATGTTCCTGCTTGAATTTCAACTATAGAGACTCAGCATTTTAGTTGTACTGTGTTCTATTCTGGACAGCAAACCAAAGCACGGAGCAGTGAAGGTACTCTGGGATCACCACTCAGGGCGGTGGTTTCACAGCTGCCTGAGGGGCAACAAAGCCCTGCGCTGTCCCGAGAGGCTGAGCACACAAATATTGGTGCCAAACAGCTTCAGGAGCACCAGCACCTGAGAAAAGTTGATTCGAGAACAGCGGTCCCAGCGGGCCTCCCGCACTTCCCAGAGCCGCTCCCACCCTTCCCGCGTTTCCAAAAGAGCAGCGACTCACGGACCCGCACACACCGGGGCGGGCACGTTCCCTCGGCCCATCCCTCCCACCGGGGAAGCACCTTTTTCTTTCCCAGGCCCGGCCACTCATTAAAACCGGGCTCTGTGACGCCGCCGGGCGGACCCGCACCGGGGCAGCACAACCCGCCCCGCCCGCACGGACGGACCCGGCCCCCCGTCCCGCTCACCGGACGCTCCGGCGGAGGCGGCGTGGCCCCGCGCGACCCTTAACGGCTGCGCGCGGCCCAGCCCCGGCCCC
>VYZS01048241.1:17084-31121 GCA_013400695.1 Neodrepanis coruscans
GGCCGGGCGGGGGGAAGGGGCGAGGGGCCGGGGCAGAGCCCGGAGCGGGGCCGCGGAGCCCCCGAGCCCGGGGAGGATTCGGCCCCTGTCGAAGGCAGCGGGTCTTGCTGGGTTGGGAGCCGTTTGGGAAAGGGATTCCCTTGCAAGAACAGCCCCCGGTAGATCGTGGTCTCGTTATTGTGCAGCCCGGGCAGGCGACCCCGACTCTTTTTTTAAGTTCAGACCTGTCTGCGTAGGTAAGAGCTACTTGCTCTCACATAGAGAGTTAAAAAAAAATGAAATCTTACGTCTTTAGAAAAAAAAAAAAGTCTTTGAGCCGGATAGCAAAAGAAGACAGTGCATCTGGAAAAAGCAGAATTAATGCTTGAAGAAAGCCTGCTCCTGACCTGTTTTACTAATGATTAAACAGGCAGAAGAGAAACCTAATGTTTACCATTCCTACTTCTGTTTGAATGCAAGGGTTTCTGACTTAGGAAGGGATCAGTATCAAAAGATGAAAGTTCGTTTCATGGCATTTCTTTTGCAGGTCCTAAAAATAAATCTTCTAATGAATGTTTGATAATGTTCTTTTCTCCTGTTTTCACCACACTTTCTGTTCCATGTATCTTCTCCACGGAATACATACCTTGTCACCCAGCGCCTATTTTCTCAACAGGGGGAAATTAGAAGCTGTCCTGCTCATGCAAAATTCCTGTGGTCCATATAGTCCAGTTTCCTATCCCTTTATCTAAACACTGCCAAAGATTTCTGGAACTGGGTGGGGGGGCAGGGCATAAAGAGAACACAGCTTTATAATGCAGCTCATACCCTTCAATAATTAAAAAACATTGTTTCTCCGCTGGTCTGTGCAGTTGTGTTGTGTCCCAAATTTGTTTGACCAATTTTGGAGAAGACTTAGGAGGAACAGATAAATATTAGTGGTTGACTCTTATTTTGTTGGCTGCATAAAGCTTATGTTTCTGATGAGAATTTTGTGGTACTCTAGTCACTGGAATTATGGAGCTGCTTGTAATAGAACAGCATCACATGTTCTCTTCATTCAATTTATGGGGTCTCAGAGTTTCTGTGAGAGAGCAGTGCTAGGATACAGCTGCTTTCCACACTTGGGGTGTGGATAAGCAGCTCTAAGTTATGTTTAAGTGGCCCACTTCAGAGAGGTTTATGGTTGCATCTACACAATACATCAGCTGTAAGAAACTGCTGAACTTCATCGTCTCCAACATTTTTTCCTTTTTTTTAGTAGCATTACTTATAAACAAGTTCTCAGTAAGTCATCGCTACACAGTGTCTGCACAACACCTATCGAAATTATAAGGCTTTGAATTGCAAAAAGCTTCAGAGAAAGCCAAGTGAAATACACTGAGTGCATTAAGGGTTAACTGTTGTTTTGGCAGGGTCAGAAGAGGGCTGGAGTTTCCTGTAATCTAACTGGCAGCAGCAGCAGTCGTCAGGGTTTTGTTTTTTTTTAATAGAGGTCCTATCATAATCTTTGTAATTAAAAAACTGTTGAATAAATGCACTAATAATACTGTGCATGGGAATTGAAATATTTGCACTAAAATATATGGAACCAGCTTTGATTTACATGTCTCATTTAAACTCAGAAGTCATAGGAAATAAGGATAAACTGCTGTGATGTAGAGGAAAAGACCTGTTTCCATTCCCCCTCTATACTGGAGGCACGAGGTGAAAGGTGTTATATCTGTTTGCGTGCAATTGAAATTTTCTCCTGTTTTATTTACTGTAAAACTGCGTGAAAATGAGAATGATGTAGCTAAAGGCCAAAACAAGATTGTTTAAAGTCAGCTGTAAATTAGGCGTCATCTACACCACAGAGCCTCTGCCCCAAAGCTCTGTCAGCATGTTTGTGTTGGAAGAAATCTCCAATGTAAATAAAATCAGCCAGTGTGATACACAATTTTGCTATTTCTGTTGTCACTCCTTTTGACTCAGAACAGATGATCTTTCCGAATCCTTATATTAGACTGCTTTTATGTAATGACAAACTATTTACTCAAAGTAATTAAAATGACACTGCTAGCAACAGTTGGTGATAAATAAGCTATCAAAATGGTTGCCTGGATGTGCTTTCCAGTGCAGTCAGGGTTCAGAAAAGGTCTCATGAGTTCTGTCTTGTCCTATCATCTCGCTTTGCTTTTTGCCAGTCTCCCAGCAGGTAGTATGTTAGTGGTGGGCTTGTGGATTAAGAGAAAAGGTCTGGGAAAAACACAGTTGCACAGTTTCCAAGTCATCGCCCTTCTTATCTGCAGAAAATGTAACAACCAGAGAATCCAAATCCAGCTCTTAAAATACATTGTTAACAGCATTTCTTGAGATACACTTCTGGCGTACCTTAAGGATTGTGAAAGGGGAAGACAGTAGAAGAGGAAAGCAGGCTTGATTAGTTTCTTTTGTCTCAGGAATTTCTGGAGGTGGTGGCCCAGAAAGTAAGATAATACTGTTCTTTATCTGAGCAGTTTCCTTAAGGATCAGTCTTCACCTTACAGAATTCTTTCTGTTCTCCAGTAAGAACACCACATGGATTAGCATGTATATAGGAAAAAATGAATCATCAAATACCAGACTGCTGATACAGTTGCTAGTGAGGAAGGACACAAGCTGACTTCTTGCTTTTCTAAGCAACTTGCTTGTTGCTCTCTGAGATAAAGATGTGCTTCAAAACTTTGGAGGTGTGCTGTAGAACACCCACCGTATGCTCAAGAAATCTTATCTATTGCCTTATCAGAAAGATTAGTTTTACCAGAATGGAAGCAAATAGGTTAGTTTGGATTTACAAGCTCATCCCACGTTGAATACATTTAAAATGCTGGAGCAGAAAGGCTTCTTCAGGTTGTTGTCCAATGTTGCAGCACTTCAGAGTACTTCAGTTGTGTTCCCTGCCACTGGATAGAGACCTTTAAGTTATGTGTGTTTAGGATGGTATGGTTTTAATTAAATCTATTGTCTAAAAGCTATTCTCAGTTCAGGCTCTAGGCCTCATTAGCTGCTCTTTCTAGTAAGCTTTCTAAGTTTTTTCTTTGCTGTTAGTACACAGAAATTGGGAGGCTGTTCTCTGACACTGGGCTGCTGGTGTATCTCAAGAAGTTTGCTCTGGGATTAGGTGTTACATGCTCATAAGGAGACTCCACTGACCATGCTTGAATTGGTCATCACTGTAGACTTGTGATGAATATATATGAACACCAGGCCTGATTTGCACTGCAGGTGTCATGACCCTCACACAGTTATGTGTGAAGCCTTCTGAAAGGTTAAGTTGTGCAAAGGCTGATAAAAGAAGGGCAGGTGTAGAAGTGCTGTCTTGTTAACATGTCATCCATGCTCTTTATCCCTTTCAGATGGTTTTTTTCCAGTTATGGTCATCCATTCTTCTCCTTATCATAAGGCATGTCCAAAAGTTAAATGAGGCAGCCTAATTTAGTTGCTGCTCCTGTAGTGTTGTGTGCTCTACAAAGAACACTGAAACAAACAGACTTCTTTCACTTTTAGCATCATTTCTCAACTCACTTATTTGTTCACCATTTATGTAAAAGTCTATAAAATGACAATCGCAAGATATGTGAAAAATTAAATAACAACACATAATGTGATGGACCTGAAATATAAATGTTAGCCAGGATTCTGTTTTATCTTGGTAAATTGTGAATGTATTCATAGGTTGTCTGATATTTCTCAGGATACTGTTCTCACATTTTTTTGTGTCTTACTCTATGCAGTTCTGAAAAATTAAACTACATTTACATTAATTACATAGGAAGTCTGATTTTATAAGGCTTATTTTTGGTCTCACATTAGTTAAATAGCAGCAGAATATTTACTCCTAGGTCACTGAAACAGGTAATATGAAAGGCTTTGCAGCTTTTTTCTATTTGTTGGTCAGATAGCTCATTTTGTAATACTCCTAGCTTAGAAACAGCTACAAAAAAATTCTTGTCCTGAATATGAGATTTAAATTATACTTCAGGCATAGCATTGTATAATTTTTTTTTGTACAGGCTCAGGATTTTTTCTTTTTGATCAGGAACAGCTACCCCAGATAGAGAAAACAGACACTCCTAGGATTTCTTGCCTACGTTTTTCAAAATGATAGCAAACATCAACTCCTGACTAAGCATTTAATTCTCATTTTTATGTTAGGTTCTCATATTTGTTCAGTGTTTACAATGTTTCAGCTGCTAAAAAAAACCCAGATAAACAATAACAGAGCTCCTTTGTTTCTCCAAAGTTCTATCCCAGCAGTATGCCTCTCAGTTCCTCTTGAGGAAACGTCGGGCAAATTCTTTTATGGAAGAGAGTAAGAAAGGAAATCTAGAAAGAGAATGCATTGAAGAATTATGCAATAAGGAAGAAGCCAGGGAAGTCTTTGAAAATAATCCTGAAACTGTAAGTATTTTATCTGTGACGTAGACAGTAGTTCTTTGCCAAGGGAAAGCTAGAATTCACACATCAAAGCTGAAAAAACCCTACCATGCAGACCAAGAACTGGTTTGAAATTATTTTGTGTATAAAAGCTGCACAATTAATAATGAAGCCTGTATAAGCAAAATGAATAGTCGAGTAGATATCATTTTAATTTCCAGTCCGGGTCACCAGTTTTAGACCACAGTTGTCTACAAACATTCCATGTGGGGAAACTGCTGGGTGCTGTTAAAGTTTTACACAGAGGATGCATGGCAGAGCAGCACTTTTAATGAAAGGGTTAGGTATATTACTGCAAGTTTTTTTTCAAATGGAGAAGACTATTCCTCAGTGTATTCCCACTGCACATTGTTTAGTAGTAGGTATATTTTATTTAAATTTTTACTCCAAAAAGTTTATTGTACTTTGCAAACAATGTCAGTTTCAGGTTCCATCTTTGATAGCATTGCATGTGTTCGGTTATACTAATTGTTAAGTTTAAATAGTTTCAGTAATCAATGATCATCTGCTTTTAACAGTTTTTGCTTTAGTAACACTTTTCATTGTATTTGGAATGAAGCTCATGTGAGGAATTAAAACCTATGTTTTATTAATTTTAGGTTTTAAAAAAAGGGCTAATTAGGTTGAAAAAGGGAAATAAAGGAGGCTGATCTGCCTTCAGTAACAGCATCAGACAAGGTCTGATTTAAGAGATAATTTAAGAGACAATTTGGAAAGTAATTTTGAAACTCAATTCGTTTTCATTGCCTTGACTTTTGCAAGTGTCCAATTCAGTGCAGTATCTTAATCTCTTCAGTGAATCTTCTGTGTATTAAATAATCTACTGGTGTGGCCTAAACAATAGTGATATAGAAAACTTGTCCTATATTCTATGAGCCAAAGTAACTTTTTTCTTCCTTAGTAGCTCTAATTCCAGTGTGGTTTAGGACATATTCAGGGATGTAATTTGCTCTAATTTTATCTACCTGAAATTGTTCTTAGTGCTTGTTTTTCTTTTCTTTCTGCAGGAGTATTTTTATCCCAGATATTTAAGTAAGTACAAAAAAAAAACCCCTGAACAACTCTAGTATATCATTTTCTAGTCCTCTCATTTGGATAATACTTGTTTAGTTATTCTGCCCATGGTGCTTGAATGATTTCCATGCTGATTGTAATGCATGGAGTCTCCTGGCAGCTCTGTGTGCTTAGATCCCTGGTGCAGAAGCACTCAGGAGGTTGGTCTGTGATCAGCTGTCCTTAACATGCCCAGACAAGTTCTCTAATTCAAGCTGTGGGAACAGACTCTTTGAAGATGAATAAGCTGTTGTGATTTCAGTCTAAATGAGCGTTCGTATCATAAGCAGATTGTGTGGGTTTGCATTTGCAGGCTGCCTTGCCTCCTATCGAGCAGGGGTTTTCAGGGTTGCTGCAGTTACTCCAGATTCTCCAGCTGACCTGAGGGCTTGTGTCAAAGGTAAGTGCTGCTGTTAGATGTTTTACCTAAGGCACATCTAGGAACACACGGGTACATGGCTAGAAAGCAGTTCACGTAGACAGAAAAGGAGACAAATAACCATTTAACTCTGGTAAACTCAATAATCTAAAACAGAAATTGACAGAAAATATTAGGTGAGACAGAACATTTTCAGAGAAAGGCATTTAAGTGACTGGTTTTATCTTTATAAAGCATCCTGGAAAAGAAACATTACTATTGCAAGATGGAAGGCAGAATTCTCCTGGAAACCAAAGTGTTCTGTATCAACCCATTAATGTTCCCCAGCATGTCCTCTGTACTCTACTATGTCTTTAGCAGTTAGGCCTAACTCTTTGCATCTAGCAAGTCATGTTCTTTTGGTAAGAGACTGTCTGGTTAATTCTCCTTTCTGCTTCTCTTTTGCCCATAGTGACACTGTAGCCCTTCATGATGTGGATAAAATTCAGATCTTATCCATGGAACACGTCATTGGTTCCAAACAAAAGTTCACAAAGCATGAAACTTGTGATGTTCCTCAAATATTTTACTTTTATGCCTTTGCTTTTATGGTGTTCTTTCTAGTAAATTCACTGGAAGCAGTTTTTACCATATTCCCTCCATGTCACAGTTTAAACATCTCTCTAAACCTCTTAAACTTTTACAACCTGGTTATATCAAAGAAACATTCAGTTTGTTTGAATAGGGATACTTAACTACCTGACACTGTTTTTGTCACTGAAAACAATGGAAGGCCAAAAAAAATCCTTAATAATTACACTGCAAATGGTCATGGATGAACATATTTTCCAGATCACTTGGCCAGCGTGACTGCTGTCACAGGCTAAAATATGCTCCCATTCATATCACTGTTTCTCACTCATTAGAGGTCCCAGGAGGAAAGGATTTAGCAGAGCTGTGTGAATGTACAGTGTTTCTGTATTACCTAGTGAAAACAATTAGTTTACTTGATAGTCACTGTATTTCTCCATTTAAGTTCACATTGTAAAATCAAATTAAATAAACTTTTACTATTGTTCAGTCATTAGGATAAAGGAGAAGTGTGTATGCATTTTCAAGTGTTTTTCTAAGGCTTAAATATTCAGTAAAATTTAGGCACATTTCTGGAGGAGAGACACTACTGAGAAAGTGGAATTTAAAACTCCCATTAAAACTATATAACTTTTTTTAAAATGTGGTTTTATTGAGACAAAGATTTTGCAACAAAAATATCAAAAATTAGTTTTGAAAGTTTAATCTGTCTGAATTTGTCAATCCAAATTGTTTTGATACTGTCAAATTAAAAATCCCATTTTCCTAATGAGAAACAAATAATTATAATTAAGTTTATAATAATACAATAAATAGTTTGAATCTCAAGCTGAAAAAAAATCAAGGAATAAAAATAGCAATGCAAGCAGATATGAAAAAATAATTGTTTTTAGATTTACCCAAATTACTTATTTCAGAACACAAATAAACATACATTTTCAAAAAGACACACATTTCTGGATAAAGAATTAAAAAAATAAGTGAATAGATTGACTGTTTAATCTTCGTCTAGGAAAGAAAAGGAAAATTTTCACAAGAATAGGATTTTAAACTTTACTAGTCTAAGCAGGTATATAAACTGAATCTGAGTCTCTAAACATCTTTATCCCATGAATCCACATACTTAGCTGCTTTTGAAAATGGACATTTAAAAATCCCTGCATGTACACATATCATTCATCTGGGGACATAACCTCTTTGCTCATCCAGTCCTATCTCTCCTGTCTTGTCTTCTTTTCTCTGCTGTATTTCACCAGTTTTCCTTTTTCCATTTGTTCCTTTCCTCAATTTTATTGTCCTTTATGTCCTTAATTCCCCTCATTCAGTCAACTCATGTTTCACACTGCCAAGCCAGTCCATCTGCTCTCAGTTCAGACTCTCACAAGCCATCTCAGAAACATTTACAGTCAAGTTTGTTCCCCAGTTGCCCACTGTGAGGGTGGCTCCTTCACATCTACTACTTTGAAGTGCTTTGCTGATACTGAACTTAGTTCACATATTTGTTCCTAGACCTACAAAAACAGTAAACAATTTTTAAAAAAATGTAGGGAGTTCTAGAGCTTACATGTGGAAATTTCTGTGAAGGATCATACAAAAACTCCATTCCTTTTATATCTTCTGTACAATTTCTTCTGTCAGTCTTCATTTGCAGCTGGAGTTCTTTGGCCTGTACTACGACTATTACAGAGCATAGAGCACCTATTTTAGAGGTGCTTCACAGCTTTGGAGCCTGACTGTTCTCTGGACTTCTTGCAGCAAAATTTAAATCAGAAGTAGATTTAATTGAGAAAGATACTTAAGCAGATTTTGTTAGGCTTTCTTAGTCACAGAAGGCTAATCTTATAATTTTGCAGAGTTCAGTTCTTTAGTTCTTTTGAATGAAGTAAGAAACATCTAAGAAACCTGTGAGGCCTTATGTACAGAATTGCAGCAAGTGTTCAGTCTTTAGGAACATGCTTGACTTTCATTACACTTTCTTGAATCTGAACATCACTGAATCCTTTCTCCTTTTTGTTCTGCTGTCTGTTTTTTAGGACACTAGTTTGGTTTTGGTTTTTTTTAAAGCATGCATCAGGAAATTCCAGGGCTTTACAAGAACATAACATTAAAGTTATGTATTTATGTTTGGAAGCCTGCAGAAAAACAAACAAAAAAACCCCAGCATAATCGGCAGGCAGAAATACAATGATGCTTCATGTGATATGCTGATGCAAAATTATAAAAATCACAGGGAATTTTGTGTTCTCTGCCCCAATCTACTTGTTTTGAACCTTGCTTTCTGAGCTCTTGCTGGCATGTATAAAGACTGCTTACTTTCTCTTTATGATGCAGATTTGTTGATCATTGAAGTTAATTCTTGTAAAAGGCAACAGTATTAAACACAAATGTATCCAGCCTACCCTTGACCACAATGGCCAAGGCAACCTGAGGTGCCAGTGTCTCTGTAAACATGACCCTCCTTGAACAGAGATACTGATCTCTCTCATCTTGAATTCTTGGCATTCTTGAAACTTTGATCTTTCCAGTGAAATGTATGTTAATATTATGGGGCAGAGCACTGTTCTTTAAAAACTGAAATATGTCCTTAAAATCAAAAAGTCTGCATTTGATCACATCTTACAGGGATTAGCATGGTTTAGCAAGTAATTTCTCTTCTGATTATTTTCTGTCTTCTGTCTGACAAGGAAAAAGTACCAGTGGCTTTGTATTTCCTCAGTCACTTGTAAGTTCTTGCTGACAGAATTTGTACAAAGATGGTTGGGAGGGTACTTGATATTATGCATCAAGCCCTTTCCTGTTTCATGACAGGTACCTGTAGGAAGAAAAAAAGAAAGGCTAAATTCTTGAGGAAAAATAACCCAAATAACAAGTATTTTCAATGTTTTCCATCCCACAGAAATTTCAAACCAGTGCAGCCCTCTGCCATGCCATAAAGATGGATATAAGGATTGCATAGATGGACAAGCCAAATATACATGTGTCTGTAAACCGGGATGGCAAGGAGAGAACTGTGAAGAAGGTACAGTCTTTGATCTCTTATGATGTTTGTTCTCAGTAGCACAATTGTACTAGTATTGAATAGAATCACAGTTGGTAAATGAATGCCTTTCCCCTCAGCAGAGATTTTGTCCTGGTTTGGGACAATATTAGGTGTTATCAACGGACGGGAGACGTATAGAGAAGGAAACAATTTATTGAATGTATGGGGAAATGTGAGTATGGATGGATGTAAGGATGTGGGTATGAATATACTGATATGAATCTGTTATTGAGGTAGCGAACCAAAGGGAAAGAAGGAAAAAAACCCCTCAATAATCAATGTCTTTGGAGAAAAAAAACAGTTGTCCCTTATGCCCCTGGTGGTCACGATATGGTATGGTGCAGTTACTTCGTTACAGCCAGCAGGGGGTGCTGTATGTCCCGCGAGAACACAGAGGGTGCAGTTATTCTGTTACAGCCGGCAGAGGGCACTGTATGCCAGCCAGGACAGGTCCAGAGTGGGAGAGACCACGTGCGAGCCCGTAAGGGAAAAATAGAGGATACAGAGCTCCCGGACAAAAGCCCCTGCAGTGAGAATGGGCTGGAAGTGCCTCGTTCAGGGGCTGAGGGGGAGGAGGGGGGCCCCCGAAAAACACAGAAGAGGCTTAGAGGTGGAGGCACACAAACCAGAGCTTCGGTGGAGAAGCTACAGTATTCCAGAGGCTGCAGCGTCTGTGAAGAGGTTTTTCTAAGGGGTTTTCTCAGCTGGAAACAGTATTGACCTCAGGAATCCATAGGGAGAGGTAGGGGACAGCAGGAGCTGTGCTGGTTTTCTGAGCAGGCAGTGCTGAGGAGGAGTGTTCTGTTTCTGCCACAGAGCTGAAAAGAGACCGAGCACTACTTCCTCAGGTTTTATAATCCCAGTCCTCTTCCAGAGATCCCTGCATGGCCTCGGGCATCCCACCTTCCTTCCCAGGTATCCCCCCGTGCCCCAAGGGGGCTGATGGGAAACTGAGGCAAAAAGGTATCTCCGTTATAATCCTGGTCCACTCCCAGAGGTCCCACCCCCCTTCCCAGGTATCTTTCAGCCTTCAGAGGCTGATGGGAAACCGAAGAAAAAGGGCATTCCCTTCTCAGCTGGGCTGGGCTGACCCTGCCCCTTAACCAAAACTGGGGAGGGAAAGGAGTTATTTTTCTTTTTGTCTTGCTCTTCGGTCCTCCAAACCACCACAGATTTTTACTTTGTTTTCCTTCTAGATACAAATGAGTGTGAAGAATTAAATGGAGGTTGTAGCCAACGCTGTGCTAATTTACCTGGAAGCTACCGATGTCTATGTGAAGATGGATACTTCATGCATTCCAACAAACGGGATTGTGGAGGTAGCAGACAGGACAGTACACTGCCTGTTAACTAAAGAGAGGAAAGAATTTAGTCCAACATTTCCATAAATTCTCTAAGTCCATAGAAGCTTGTATTGCCTCAGAGAGATGCAGCCCTGCTTTAACTTGGCTACTCATTTCACCTGCAGACTTACACCACTGCAACCATGTAATGGACTGGACCAAGGAGAAAAAAAAAAAGGAAAAAGGCTATAGATGAGGTTCTTCTTCATTACTATACCTCAATAAAGCTTGTTTTTATCCTTACCCAGTTTCACATACCCTTTAAGCATGTTGAAACAAGAATCTAAAATGGTGTGACCAGCTAATATTGTTACCATAGAAATCCTGTCTGGTTAATGTGGATTTAGGCTGAATCACTCCTAATTAGTGATGCTGTTCTTTTGGGAGTTTGAAGTTCATTGGAGAAGAACCTATTAACGAACAAAAAAAATTCTCTTAATGGAGAGAAAGATTTGTCTTTTATTCACCCAGCATAATTTTTTTCTGTATATGCTTGTATCTTATTATTGGCCATGACCTACATGCTTCATTTCCATTCCAGATAAAGAGTATGCATTGACATAATTAGCAATTCTTACTGCATAGTTAGAAAAAAATACAATTTCATTCCATTTTAATACTACATTTTATTGCCAAACTATAAGAACAGTTTTGGATAAAGTCAGTTTAAGAGACTAAACCTTGATGGTCATCTTCTGTTGTCACTTTCTTTAGTCTATATATTTTTGTGAATTAATAACTTCCAAAGAAATGCCACAACAACAGAAGATTGCATTTTTGTCAGAAAGGGCAAGCAGATAAATTGGTTAGAATCTCTGTAATTCTTGGAAAGATACTGAAAAATCTGGTTAAAAAGTAGTCAAAGATAAAAATAGACCAATATGCCTTAGTACACCGAGTGCAAGTTTAGTCATTTGGTAAACTGGATATAAGTATTTCATTACATCCAACTACAAAGTTATACAACTAGGAATTTGGAATGCACACTGTAACTGTAGAAAAGTAGTCCAAATTCAGAGCAGCTTGAACTTAACAAGATTCCAGTAGTCGTAGCAAACCAGTGGCAGAATCTGTTCTCCCTGTGCAGCAACCTTTCCACAACTAAAAAACGACAGAGAAAACTAGAATGATCCCTGCACATACAAAGGGGGAGGAAGTACTCCCAAGGATCTGACACTTTTCTATCTAAAAGACATTTAATAAGATTGATGCTATACACTGAATCCAGTTGTCTGCTTTGTGAAAATGACACTGAAAAATTAGAAACAACACAGAAGATAGACACTAAAATGGTTTGAGGGATAGAGAGACAGTAAAGGACTTGAACACCTGTCAGCAGAGCCAATTAAAAGACAATTGTGACATGAATTGATTGTAGCATGTAAGAGCCTCCGATAGGATTATCTTTCTGGATGTCTTTCTCTAAGATAGGATTTTATTATGCAGTCTAGTTTAGTTTACTGGAAATCTGCAGACTGTTTCTCTCTCGGCCTTCCAGGACATGCATCCCTTTTCCTGTTATCCATGGAACATGTGAAAGGATGAGAAAGATAGGCAGGCAGAGAATTTTTTTCCCTGAGGTCGTGCAGAAGTGTCTTTTACCTCTGGAAAACTTTATGACTATAGCTGTAATTTGTTACGAAAGTATGGTAGACCTAGCAAGAAAGAGCCAGCTTGCCAGCCTCAATAACTTTGCACAGTTTTGGATAGGACTAGGAAAAAAAATGGTATGCAAGAGAGTGACTTGAGCTTTAATAACTTGTTTGTATTTCTAGATATAAATGAATGTGTGCTACATCCGAACATCTGTGGGACAGCCGCCTGTAAAAACACCCAGGGGAAATATGAATGTGAATGTGCTGAAGGCTACATATATAATTCAACTTCCAAGAACTGTGAAGGTATTCCTTTGCCCTCAACTACCCCATTTCGCTTTCATCTTCTCCTCTCCCCTCCCCCTTTCTTTTTATATTCCACTGCTGTACCAAACTCCGTCATCTCATCTAGTGGTTTATTTCTTAATCTTCATACTGGTTATTAAATTATGACTCAAAAGTTTATTCTTTCAGAGGATCAGTCAGGCTGTATAACATGTAGTGTATACAGTTGCAATGACTTACTGCCAGACGTTGGAGGTTTTATACTCCTGCATTCTGCTGTATGTCATTCTCAGTTCATGGGAGCTTCTTCCTACAGAGAGGACTTTCAGCCCAAGCTCTCAGACTGCTAGCATGTTTATTTCAAATAACTTGGACCAGTGTGTTGAGGATGAGAACATTAAAAACAAAGTACAAAATTCTCTAGTAATCATCATTGCAGTTATAAAGATGGAATATTTGATGTCAGTCAGTTTAATACATGCCTCTAACTCAAGACAGGCTACAGTAAAAGGAACTAAAAATTACTAAATTTTTGGCAAGTTAGGAAGATTTATAAGGGGATGATCACCAGAAGTGAAAACTCTGCTTAATCAAGTTGTCTCAAAAAGCTAAAAACTTTGTTTTTATCAGTCACTTTAGGTGGTTATTGAGTCTTCATGGCCAGGAGCTCAGTCTCTGTCCTTTGTATGTCCTTAGATCTCAGATATTGGAAAGACTATTTCACTGGGGTCAGTGAATTCCATTTAATGTAACATTTGTCTAATCCTTCCTAGGAGTATCTACTTATGTTAGAAAATAATAGCTTTAGAGTGAACTGATCTGCATTCTAGGCTGGAAATGAGAGCATGGCAGTTCCCTAAAAGATTTTTTAATAAAGGCCTTACATGTAAAATAAAACTATTCTTAAATATCCAGAGAAATAGCTAAGAAAAAAAGGAGCTGCACCAAAAGAATCTTTCCTGAAATGAAAAATTGTCATTAAAAATTTCCATACAATATTCTGTAATGATTATAGCAAAGTTGAAAAGTATTGATAACTAGCAGTAAAGTAGCAAGAAGCCATTCATACATAGACCGTAATAAAATAACTTTTTAAGTGTTGAAAGTTATTTGCACAGTTGTCCTACAATGTATTTTATGTCTTTCTATTTGTTGAAGTTTCTATTTAGTACATTGCAGAAATTAAATTTCAGTTGTAGACTTGAGATGAAAGCTCTTGGGGTTTTTACAATGAAGAGAAATTTTCTGCATTGTCAGTTTAAGAAAAATGTATCAGTGACTGGTTTTAATTTTAAATGCTGCCTTTATGTTACTTTGCAAAAGAACAAAAAGCTA